>APFE030496462.1:775-28401 GCA_000404065.3 Pinus taeda
TATTGCAGCAGGTGGTTTTCACCCACATTGGGTTTCCACCTTATATCTGGTGTTCTTTGATGTGACTGTCTGATTTTCTTGTTCATGCTCACTATTTATGGTATTGGTATGCAAATAATATTTCAAAGTATAAATAAGAAAGATTCGGTAAAAGAATTAGATAATACTGATTCACCCCCCTCTCAGTATTATTGTCAACACTATAAGCTTCTCTAAAAAACATGGTGTTGTTGCTCACCATTTGTACTTGACTGCTTGGATCCTTCATAGGTTCTCTTCTAAAAACTAGTGAAACCAACTATGGATGAAGCTTCATGATCTGCCCTTGTTTCGTCTTATCACCTGGACATGAATGGTTAAGGGCCCAAGGTCCCTTGCAGATAAAGCATAGTCCTCAGATCCTTAGTCCATTACTAATGCATATTTTGTTCTTGCTTCCTCCATAAATCCTTATCAACTCCTTCATAGTGAGCACCCTTTTGAGTAATTTTATGTTTTTCCTAACAAACTTCTCGACTAGATCATAAGATCCCTGTGGTCCTTCCTCCAAAAGGTCAACAATTTACATATTAGCATCTTGCATATGTGAGCATGGCCTTCTAATAATAGAGACACAATATTTTGCATGCTTTTTTTGACATGGTCTGAATGAGATAATGTAATATTGGTGTATAAGTTATGGAGCAACTAAAATATCAACTCATCACATTCCAAATTTAGTATGAAAGTGCCAAAGTTGAATTCTGCCATGACTATTAAAATTTCTACATCGGTTCTAAAAGGTAGGAAGCATGATGTTATTCAACCCTTTAAGGCCTTCCACTATCAACTACAATATCTCCCTCATAAGATCATTATTGTAAGACAATACTCGGGATGTTAAAGCTATGATCTTGCCGAGACAAGAAGCAATTGTGAGCTTGACCTCTTCACAAGGATGCTCCGAGAGGTTGGGTTGTATTAATGCAAGCATAGATGGCTTTAGATTCCAAATGAGTTTCCTCCATTTTGGTTGCCCTACCTCTATGATACATGTGTCTAATTCCTCCAATTTATGAAGGTCTATGGTTGACTTTATTCGTTGCAATTAAGATCCAAGTGCAACGAACTTAGCTCCTCTTCCTTGTCCTTCCTTCATTTCCCATGGGAATTTTTGTTGCATAATGGCATAGACCATTTTTGAGAAAGACTTGTTATTCTATTATAAAGTGGTATTGCTAAGAAAAGGACCCATGCAGGAGAGAAAACGTATCTAAACTTTTATTTAGAAATAATAAATAAATAAATGATTTATTTATCATCTCAGGAAATTGGTTAAGGAATAATAAATAAATAATGATTTATTTAATTATTCCTAAGGGATTTAGTCAAATTTGACAAGGAATAATAATTAATTAGTGATTAATTAAATATTCCTAGAGAATAATAAGATAATTAATAATTTATCTTTTGATTTTTCATAATTGGGTCAAATATGACGAGGAATAATAATTGAACATGGTTTAGTTAATTATTCCTAGAAGAAAATAAATTAAACACTGATTTATTTAATTATTCTTCATGGGTTTAATTATAAATTACTTAACAAAGGTGGTTTATTAAGTAATTTCTCACAATGAAAGAAATTTTACTATGGTAAAATTGACTTTACATGGTGTACTTTGATCCATCTAGTAAATTAGGCTAGATGATCAATTTTTGGTGATAACACTTTCATCAAAGGGGACCGAGTTAAACACGGAGAGAGGGCAGAATATTTTTTCTTTAGCAAGTGAATCTGAGGGCCATTGAGGATAGAACCAATAGCCATAGGCATAGATTGCATCAAAACACTCTACCAACATTACTGAGCCGTGGATTAGGTAAAAAATTGTATGATCCACTGTTTCACCTTCCGGGAGGCACCTCACCACGAGAGGGAGTATTCAAATCACTAGAGCAAGGATGTCGGCCGAAAATCGTGCAGATCCATCGAATCAATCACATGGGACTATACCACTGACAAAAGGGAATTTGAGGCACTCATAACCAAATAGTCGCATTACTAATCTAAAGGGTGATGTTTCTCAGTAGTAGTCGAGGTCGCAAACAGGGTAATTTTTTGTGTTAAAATGAGCACCGAGCCATTTTATGAGTAGAGATGTTAGATTGGTTTCAGCCTTTGATTCGTTTCAATGGAAGGCGAAAGTTAGTATGAGTGTTGCATGTTGATTAGTTGATATAGCCTGAGCATTGGTCGCATTGCCAAAACACTATCACAACAACTATCTGAGTAGAGAAAGGAGTTGAGCGTCCCCATATCTATTCCAGGCAAAAGGAAGTGGACATAGCCTGGGCGTTGCATTGTCACCAAAACCCTCTAAGTGCAAGAACGAGCCAATCAAATTTCATAGGCTTTAGTTCTAGCATTTACCATTGATTCATTATAGGAGCCAAAGTTTTCATCACTCTTAATATCAGACCATGGTCAAGGAGCCAACCATGGTCCTCTTCAGGTACACACCAAAGTATTTGTTTTATTACATTAGATAAATTGATCTCGCTACATCAAGATCACTCACACATTAGTCATAGAGGCAAAGACACCGTGTTTTTGCGGAATCGAGTAAATTATATTTCATCAAAAGATTTCGTGGTGGGTCAACATAATTAAATAAAGTAATGCTATGCCTTTTTTCATTGTATAGTATGTTTCATTATGTGGTTGGATTGGTTTAGAGGCTTATCATTGTCGAATATAGTCTTATGCCTATAAATTTGAAACCTATAACATCAAATTTAATGTCGCACATGATCCATTGATCACTCGGAAGGGCATAATTATTTGGTCCACATACTCTTGATTAGCATATGAAGATCTATGTCTTTAACTGAAAACTGATTCTCTTTCCATCTAGACAGATTTTCTGCTCAAAAATATCAGTGTGGAAGCATGAAAGATGGTAGGTTAGGGACTAAACCATGTTTATAGTTTTGAAAATTTTGATTGGTTTTAGCATTTGACAAGGGGTTTGTCAAATTTTGGAGTTTGACGATAGAAAGGAGATTTTGTGTTAAAGAAAAAAGGGAATAGAAAAGGAAGGAGGTGGTACAATCATCTTACTATTACCAATGAAGTTTGTATTTACCTTATCTTGGGGCAAAATCCATTGAAGAATTAGTGTATTCATGCTTTGGTATGAGGTGAGATGGGACATTCCCTAGAAAAAACTCATAAAATTTTGGACAAAATTCTATATAAAATAAAAAGAGCATGGGACCTTTTCTTAGCAATACCACTTTATAATATAAGAGCAAGTCTTTCTCAAAAATGGTATATGCCATTATGCAACACAAATTCCCATGGGAAGTAAAGCAGGGACAAGGAAGAGGAGCTAAGTTCTTCGCACTTGGGTCTTAATTGCAATGAACGAAGTCAACCATAGACCTTCAGAAATTGGAGGAATTAGACACATGGCTGTTAGAGGCAGGGCAACCAGAATGGAGGAAAATTAGTTGGAATCTCAAGCCATCTATGCTTGCATTAATACAACCCAAACTCTCGGAGCGTCCTTGTGAAGAGGTCAAGATCACAATTGCTTCTTGTCTCAGCAAGATCATAGCTTTAACATCCCCAGTATTGTCTTACAATAATGATCTTATGAGGGAGATATTGTAGTTGATAGTGGAAGACCTTAAAAGGTTGAATAACATCACACTTCCTACCTTTTAGAACTGATGTAGAAATGTTAATAGTCATGGCAGAATTCAAATTTAGCACATTCATACTGAATTGGGAATGTGATGAGTTCATCTTTTAGTTGCTCCATAACTTTTACACCAGTATTACATCATCTCATTCAGACCATGTCAAATCAAGCATGCAAAATATTGTGTCTCTATTATTAGAAGGCCATTCTGACATATGCAAGATACTAAGATGTAAATTGTTGACCATTTGGAGGAATGACCGCAAGGATCCTATGCTCTAGTCGAGAATTTTGTCACGAAAAGCATAAAATTACTCAAAAGGGTGCTTACTACGAAGGAGTTGATAAGGATTGAGGGAGAAGAAAGAACAAAGTATGCATCAATAATGAACTAAGGATGAGAGGACTATGCTTTATCTACAAGGGACCTTGGGCCCTTAACCATTCATGTCCAGGTGATAAGAGGAAACAAGGGTAGATCATGAAGATTCATCCATAGTTGGTTTCACTGGTTTTTAGAAGAGAACCTATAAAGGATCCAAGCAGTCAAGTACAAATGGTGAGCAACAACACCATGTCTTTTAGAGAAACTTACAGGACAGGTTGATGATAATCAATTAGCTTGACAAAGTAAATCGAGAAAGGAAGGAGGGAATTCCTCCTGATGATGAGGTAGTTGAGTCTATAGATATCTAGGAGAACATCCATAAAGAGTATGGGAAATCAGGTATAGATAACAGTCCACCAATACATCCATATTTGACAATCAAAGAGGGTGGACAACTTATCCCCACTTGTGAAAAAGGCTAGGAAGAAGACATTCTAGGAGAAATAAACCGACATGATGAGCATGATCATGGAGGGTATCATGACAAATATAGTATGCAAGATAAGAAATTTCTGGAGGGCCAAAGAAAGGTTCAAGTTAAAGTCGTGTTCATGGGACTTCTGGTGTAGTCAAATAGAGACATTCTGTAGGGCACGAGAATTTCTAGTAGAGAACTTTTGGGAAAGGATCATGCATTTCAAGACAGATCTTACGATATTCAAGTAGAGAGTTGGGGCAGCCTAAGACACTGTCTTATAGGATAATAGAAAATTTAAGGACCTCATAGGGGTATTTGTTGAATCAATGACCCAGTTATCTAGTGTTGAGGAATGACTCAAGTCCCTCACAAGGCAGGAGGAGGAGTACATTTGGGAGTTGCAGAGTAGCCCTCTACAAGAGTACATAGATAAGGCTTGCAGCTCTACCAACCTGCCATTGTGCATTGGGGATAGCAAGGAAGAGTTATACAAATGGATCATGATGGGTGATAGGGTGGAGCAACATGAGTTGAGCATGTGCAAGGATTCATGCATCATATGCTTCCCAGGAGATGGATTTGAGATAGATTATGAGTTACAACTCCATTGACATGATACTCTTAGCCAAGGGCATATTACAACTTGGGCCTTCAAGCACAAGCAATGATGGAGGGCTGAGGTGGTGTCATAACCAATATGTCCTAGGAATTAGGTGTCATTGGGATCTATGAGAATCCATTGGGGGTAGGATTGACCAAAGGATTGTTTTTGATTCAGGTATTGAAGGATCCATTCATGATCATTTAGAATGGAGGCATGGAATAACACATTGGGCTCTATGGGATCTTGGTATCAATATACAAATGCTTGTTTTGTGGATAGAAGTGGATTAACTGAGGGCAAAAATTATTTGGGCAGGAGGATTTGTAATATATATATATATATATATATATATATATATATATATATTATATCTATTCTATATATATATATATAATATATATATATATATTTATAGATATTATATGGATATGGTCAAAGTGGATGGAATCTTCCCATGGTATTTAATGTGGTAGTTGCCCATGGAATTCGCCCATTGTATTTGCCTTTGTTTTTCAAGGGAAAAAATTAAATAAAGTCTGTAAAGAGTCAATAAAGCCTATAAAAGGGGATAGGAGAGTTATTTATCTATTTGGCTTTTTTTGTGAACTTGGCAAGGCTAGTTCTAATTGATCCTATGTATGAAAACCCATGGGATTAATTTGTGTAGTGGATCCATCTAGGATCTACAATTGTGCTTCAATATATTTAATTTCTTTGTTGATGGGTAGCCATACATGCCAACGCATGGGCTTTTGTAGGTCTTGTGTGGGCATGTAATTTTTTTTCTATTTATTTACATAAATAAGAGGCTGCATTCTTAGATCTTTATTGTGTTAAGTGTTTTTAGTGCAAGAATTTCATTAGAACACCTAGAGTGTACCATATCTCATTAAAATTTTGATGTTGGGATATTACAGGATTCAATCATGGAATATTTGCATGTTAGTGGAGCCATATAAGCCAAGTAGACTTTCTTCATGGTTTTTCTAATATTTTGACAAAATTATCACCATGCAACAATGGGGTTAAGGTCCATTGCCATTTATTCTTGTTAAATGAAATAGTCAATGAACACTACTTCCATAATTAAGGATAATGTGTATAAGTTAAAAATATAGATCCAAATATGCATATACCAAATAAATGGCTAACATGCATGCATATAAGTGTAGTAATTATATTTCTCACAATATGTATGAATCCTATATAAAGGATAAAGACTCCCCATTGAGATATATCAAGTCTTATTTTGTAATCATGCTCTGCTTTGTTGGAGTTTGCCCCCTCGAAGAGGCAAGTCAACACTGCTTTCATCTCTTAATAATAAAATACTTGTTGTTTTTCTCATTTTGTTCTATGTTCTGGGTTGTATTTCTTTGAATATTTTGTATTCTTGAATTTCTTGCAGGTTAAGAGCATAACAATTTATGAATGGTATATGGAGGCTTTTCCAATGGTTTTTAAAACTAGCATTCTCCTTCAACATACCATGTGTTGTTCAACAAGTGCAAGGTTATGTTATGATTTTGACACCTTGTTAATATTTTAAATATCTTTCAACCTTTTCTTTGCAAGGTATAGATGAATTTGATCATCCCATCACATTTGTCTTTCTATAATTCTTGGATTTACTTCCAACATGTGAATAGATTTTATTGAGACTTATACATTGAAGATGCCAACTATTGAAATGATTTTAATGTTGTCTTGTGCTAATAATTACAAATCATGGATAAGCTTACATAACACAATGCCTTAATTTGTGGATGAGATCATCAAGGCTACCTTTATTCATGAAATGAATATAGTACTCTGGATGATTCGAGTCATACATTTCTAAACAATAATCACAAAAGGTTAAAAATGTACCTTATTTTTAAAAACTAAAAATATTTACATTTTTCACTTTAATCACAACAAAGATTGTTTTTAAAAATATTTATATTTTTCACTCTAATCATAAAAAATAAATTTTTTTTTTTCCGCCCAAGCAAAATGACTCTGCCCCTTTGCACGTGAAGAAATCCAAGAAGAAGAATAACTCGTCTGCCCAGCTATGCGAATAAATCTTAGTTACATCAGTAAACACGGCAAAAAAATACCTTTTTATATATGACCTATTTATGCACATGACAAGCTTTATAATATTATTAGAAAAAATTGGTACATGGCGCGAGGCAAAAAAGGGACACTATGTATGGAAAAGTGAGTGTTTACTTTGACAATAGTCAATCTCTCTTTTATCTCTCTCATCCCAAGCCCAAAATCAATAAGTAATATCTTGTACAACATTAACACTTGGAGATACATTTTTAAGGCGTAGTTAAGATTCTTTAGAAATTTATGGAGAAGGTATCACAATTCTAGTTATAATTAGATATATGAATTAGGAATTTATCTCTAGCAACTAGATTAACATACATCTTTGCATTTGCTAAGAGATAAAGTGAACAATCTATATTCTCAATCAGGATAGCATACTTTGTGACCTTCATGAGTAATTTATTTTAACTTTGTGGTTTTATAGATCTTGGAAAGCTCTTAATCATAAACTTCTTAGACTAAATAGAAAGCAATGATCCAATCATAAAATATTTGCATGTTAGTAGAGCCCTATAAGCCAAGTAGGATTTCTTAAGATACTGTATAATGTTTTGATAGAATTCTCACCATTAGCGTCCATTGCAATTTCATTTTTTAACTAAAATATTCAAGAAACATTACTTCCACTATTAAGGATAATATGATATGCGCAAGATATAAATCCAAGAGGTAGTGTTTATGCACTATATTTATCTACTAAATAAATCCCTAAGATGTATATAAGCATGGTATTTATGTTTCTCATAGTGCGTTTTTAATTGGGGAGTTAGAAATTTGTTTTTCCATCATTCCCAAGGTAGCTTCATCTACAGTATCATCATCATCATATTCTAGTATGAGAGAAATCACCAAAATTGCTTCTCTAGAAGGATTTGGAAAGGAAAGATAATTTCAAGAATAGGGACTCCTTTTCGGAGGCAATGAGGCAATAGGTGTTTTACTTGAATTTTTTTTTTTATGGTTTTAAATATTGCGATGAAGGATTTTCATTTTCCAAGTGTGCAACATTCTTATATAGTTTTGACATCTGATAAATAAATGTAGTAGTTATAGGAAAAGTAATTCAAGAATAATCAATGGACATCATGGCTTGCTGAGAAGGATTATCAATTTTGTCACATAGAGAGACACAATCCCAGGTGGGAATTCAATCACAAGCATCCTAGAAGTTTCCAAACATTACATTGAAAATCTTGTGTGGTGTTTCCTTAGTAACGAAGGTTGTGAAAATGTATAGTTCATGGTGAATTAGGCTCTCATCTTTAGGGTTGTGAGCAATGGTTTTTAGAGGGAACAACATACTTTTTTGGAAGCCATAGGAAATGTTATTAATCCTACAACTAATTCAAAATGTAAAATGAAAGTAGAAAAGCAAGCATATGTTAATATTTTACAACTTTGGGGTAGTGGATAATGCTTGATATTTGGAATGGGGCTCGAAATTTTGGCAGGTTCTATGCTTGTAAATTTTAATGAAATTGCATGAGTAGTAACTTTCTAGATGATATTTTCAAACCATGAACTTGAACTTCCATTGGAAATAATTAGTTGGGATTAATAATCCCTTTTCATTTAGATAAATTCCCCTTATTTATTTATTTTCGTTGAAAATCAAGTCATCAATAATTACTTTTCCAACCATTGTATAAGGATTGCAAGAAACCTCATTGGGATTTATGTTAGGGTTCAACCCTAACCCCTTTATTTATGTAATAGGTTGAGTCATAGTTATAGTTAGTCAAAGAGTCAATAAATATCATATTAATAGTTGTAATTGGTTGACGTGCATTTAAGAAAGGGACCACAATTAGTTGCAAATGGGTCATGGTATTAGATAGATGGTATTGAGAGAACCATGGTAATGACACATGGTATTGTATTTATGAATCCTATATAGAGGATAGAGACTCCCCATTGAGATATATTGAGTATTATTTTCTAATTGAGCTCTGATATGTTTGAGGTTGCTCGCTAGAAGAGGCAAGTGAACAGTGCTTTCATCTCTTAATAATAAAATACTTGTTGTTTTTCTCATTTTTTCTATGTTCTGGGTTGTATTTCTTTGCATATTTGGTATTCTAGAATTTCTCGTAGGTCAAGAGCATAAAAAATTATGAGTGGTACATGGATGCTTTTCCAATGGTTTTTAAAACTACCATTCTCCTCCAACATGCCATGGGTGGTTTAACAAGTGCAAGGTTATCTTATGATTGTCACCCCTTGTTAATCTTTGAAATATCTCGCAACCTTTTCTTTGTAAATACATGAATTTGATCATCCATCCCATCACATTTGTCTTTCTATAATCCTTGGATTTACTTCCAACATGTGAATAGATTTTATTGAGACTTGTATATTGAAGATGCCAACTATTGACATGATTTTAATGGTGTCTTATGCTAATAATTACAAATCATAGATAAGCTTACATAGCACAATCCCTTAATTTGTGGATGAGATCATCAAGGCTAGCTTTATTCATGAAACTTTAAAAACGACTACAACACTTACAATCTCAAACTCCTTCCTAAAAAACAAAATTGTAGGGGTTAAAGGAAAGGATTTATGAAACCTCTTTTCAACTTGAAACAAAATATAAGGAGGCAGGCCATAGGTTCTCCACCACCCCAACTTAAGTTAAAATGAATGGTTTATAAAGTAGTCTGAGAGATTCATCACAACTATTTGAGAGGTAAATCCTCCAATTTTGAACTCAATTATTTTTCCTTAAGGATATCTTCAATATAGTAATCTTATTATGAATCCAACTAATATTATTACGTGAAAGCACTTCATACTAGATAAAACTATATACAATTTTAATAATATTAACCACAAAATACATTGCTAGGAAAATAATGAGAGTGATTCTATTGAAATAATTTCTCAAAAAATAAAATAAAAACATTTGTTGACAAGAAAACCAAAACCTATCTTACATAAAGAAACTTATTATTATCTTACATAAAAAAACCTCATTATTAATAATAAATAAAAAAATTACCACACATATATTTCCTTTGGAGTATATAGCTACATGTGATACCTAAATTTAATGCAAGATTACCTTATTATTAATAATAAGTAAAAAGTATACCACATACACTAGATTTTCATATAACCACACTATATTTTCATATAACCACACTAGATTTTCCTTTCTAAGTATAAAGTGACATGTGATACCTAAATTCACATGGTAAAAGTCCACCAAAAAAAAGCTTTGCTTGCAAGATTATGCGAAAGGGTCAGTGGGTCCCATGATAGAAGTAAAAGTTTTTGAAAGTCACAAATACTAAAGAAATCACATTTATGATTAAACACTTCAATCTCAAAAAGAATAACTAGTTCGCCCAACAGGGCGTCCATAATATGTCATCCTCGTGATGCTGGTTTTTGCTTGATTGTTGATGTCATTCATGTAAATTTAATACATGAAAGCTTCAAAACTTGACCCTAGTTGGGAGTGTAGATTGTTTTGAAATCCAAGTTTGGAGTTCGCCTACTTCTATATAAGGCAAGCTATACAATTGTATTTTTCACCTCTTGCTTATGGAATTTTCCCTACTCCAGTTCTAGGTATGGTTGTATATTTCTAATCTATGAGATATCATTGATTTGCTCATATTCTATGTCCACGTTAAGTATTGATTCACAGTAACTTATCAATGTCCACGTTATGTATTTTTGCAGATATGAGATATCATTGATTTGCTCATATTCTATGTCCACGTTAAGTATTGATTCACAGTAACTTATCAATGTCCACATTATGTATTTTTGCAGAAGTGGGAATCTTGTTGCCTTCGAAGGCATTCCAGTTTCCATATTCATAAGCCAACAACATGAACATCAGCGACGATAACAACAAGGCCGACCACAGGTTCAACAACGGCTACAAGAACGTCATTGGCCACAACACCCAGATTCATGGGAATCCCATCATTAGCGACAACAGCGGCAACAGCGACAAGAGCAACAACACCAAGAGCAGGAATAACAACAACACCAAAAATAGCGACACCAAGAGTAACAATAAAAACACCAAGAGTAGGATCGACAACAACAAGGTCGACTGCAGGATTGATAGCGGCGATAAGAACGTCATTGGCCACAACACCCAGATTCATGGGAATCCCATCCTCGGCGATGGGAGTGGCAACAGCAGTAAGATCGATCACAATCTGTCATCGATGACAGCCTGATAAAATTGTAGTGCAACTTATGACACTAGGTAATGGCAACTTAACTAGAACAACTTATACTAAGTGTCTTTTTTTTTCCTCTCTGAAATTTATGCTTCGCTTTTGCTTCACTATTGCACTATATGCACAAATATGTCATCGTTAATAATTTTGGCATTAAATATGTCATGAATTTCTTTTGCGGGGGTTAATTACATTATCATTCCATGGCAGGTATGGGAAAGAATAAATGCAGTTGAAAATTATCTGTTTATCTAAGATAGACTTTGTTGATATATGGTTAGTTTAGAGCCAAATAGTCTACTTATAAGGCATTCCCATATCAATTCAAGGTTTTGGTTAAGTACATTATTATTGCATGCTAGTATGGGAAAGAATAAATGTAGTTGAAGATTTTCTGTTTATCTAAGACTAACTATGTGTTGATATATAGTTAGTTTAGAGCCAAATACTCTATTTACTTATAAATAGAAGAAGATGGATGCTGGTATATTGTAATTCTGATTTATGTATGAGCAAAAACTACCTGCATGGTTACTTTGTTTTAATGATTTTATGGCTAGGTCATGATATCTCCTAATAAGTAGTTAATTGAATAATTAATTAAATAAACAAATTAAATAAAAAATTATCAATCAAAAATAAATTTAATTTATATATTCATTTAAATGTATCTAACTAAATTTAAGTGTACCTATTGTTACATATTTATAGATATTTATGTGATATCTTGCTTCATATTTCTTCAGTGCAGTACATGCAGTTAAATATTTCTTCAGTGTGGTATATTCACAAATATGTCATGGTTCATGATTTCGCTTTCTTTTTAGTATACACAAAGGCATTATCAATTTATTTTCTTTTGGTTTTGGTTAAGTACATTATTATTGCATGGCGGGTATGGGAAAGAATAAATGCACTGCAATATTATTGGTTTATCTAGGAATGACTATGTGTTGATATATAGTTAGTTTACACTACTACATAAAGGAGGGTTTTAAGGCAATATTTGAGACAATTTTTGGGTAAATTGTCTTAACTTAGGACAAAAAAATTGTGTATTGTCTTAAATATTGTCTTTAAGCCAGTGCCTCAAAAATTATTGTCTTAAAAAGTATTGTCTTAAAAATTATTGCCTTAAAAAATATTCTCTAAAAGTATATTGTTTTAAATATTATTGTCTTAAAAATATTGTCTCTATAAAGACAATATATAACACAACCATTATTGTCTATTAGGAGACAATTTCATTTTTGTCTCTCTAAAGACAACACATGGATTAGAGACAATATGTCTTTAATACTAGCTATTGTCTCTCTAGAGATGATAAAATCTTTATTAAAAGACCACTTTTGTCTCTTTAGAGACAATATAAAACAATCAATCCAAAAATATCTCACCATTGAAATAAATCAATATAAAAAACATTTAATTAAAAATGAACTACAAAATCATTGATTAATTCATGTTACCTCTTAAAGCAGACGCTCTTCCATTGAGCTAGGATAGTTTAAAAAATTATGTGAAGAGTTATGCCAATCCTTAAAATTACATTTATGGTCATTGATTTTAAATTAAATAAAAAAGTTAAAAGATAAAAATTAAAAACTACTAACAAACCCAAACACCAAATAGAGTGAATAGTTATGGAAATCCTTAAAATTACATTTATAGTCGTTGATTTTAAATTAAACAAAAAAGATAAAAATTAAAAACTACAAACAAACCCGAACACCAAACCAAAACAACTTGTGGAAGCTCTGAAATTTGTGACCAAGGCACTGGTGTCTTTGCACACCCTTTTGTTTATGCACAAGGATCTTAGGTGGGATAACAGGATGCCATTGGTGCACCTCAGATTTACCATCATAATATTAGTGGCTTGAACCTGCTCCTCAGATGTCTAGGGGTGTTCATGGGGTTAAAGTTGATGTGTGGAGTATTGGACACCTTATCAGGACAAGTGGGCTGTTCATGGGGTTAAAGTTGATGTGTGGAGTATTGGACACCTTATCAGGACAAGTGGGCTGAATGTGTCTGAGTAGATGCTTGGAACAAGACCTAGATCAGAGGCCTTCTATTGCTATCATCACCTTCTTCAGTTGCAGTCTTCCCTGCCTAATTAATAAGATTAGACATTGCCAAGCATGGTCAATTATCAGTCCTATGTATCCCATTATTACTATTCATATGATCCAGAATCACATGATTATTGAATGTTGTATTATCAGAAAATTTGATATATCTAACAAAGAACTTGTTTCAGATTGTACACAAGGAAGACACCCCTTCCTATAATGCCATTAGTTCATAATGGCGATCTCATGTAAATAGGCTACATTGTTCATAACATTAAACTCTGTATCATAGCCTTGACACTTGATTCTAATGGAAATAATCATATTTCCATGTTGTTACCTGATAGAGGGATTTTTAAAAATCACTGTTCTTATTTGTAGCTTTGATATAATTCAATTTTTAAAATAGAAAGGATGTGTTTCACAGTTTTGTGTATGCCACACTAGAGAAATTGAAACAGCAACTCTCTCCCTTTCTTCATTCAAATAAATTACATTATTTTTTTCATGGTTTATGGTGAAGGGCAGATGATATTTAATGCTCAGCGTATCAAACAATATTCAATGTTAAGGACCCTATAGTGAAAGGAAAAGCACAAAGAAGGGTAGATGATATTTAATTCTTAGCATATCAAATAGTAATGAATGTTAAAGACCATGTAGTTAAAGGCAAAGCACAAAAATAATTGAGGACTCAATTGTCCATAATACCAAAGAAAAATTTACCCATGTAGAAGGTCCCACATAGTTGTACATCATATAATAACTAAAAATAATAATAACCTAAATGACTTTAATACAAACATCCCATGTAAGACTAGTGATAGAACAACCCAGAGTGCACTAAGACATTTTTAATTCATTTGGAGACCACTTTCTGCAGTCTCATGAAAGAAAAACGTTTTGCAATTGGCCCCCATTTCTAACATTCAACATAACTAGAGATGAATAGCCAAAAGAGAGCAGCTCAATGCACCCTTTAAAAATTTCAGTTTTTTTCCATTTTTCTCCATTATATCATATCGACATGTTATGCTCAATTGAAAAAGTTATTCACCACCACCGCCATAGCAAAATCTCACTGTTTCAATACACTCCAAACTTATTTCATCAACTACATAGTTTTACACACATATGCACCTTATTATAGAAGAGAAAAAGGCTCTACTAGGTACTAGAAACTTTAGATAAAATCTCAGAGAGAAAAAGTAAAAGGAAAAAATAAAATATAGAGCTGCAACATTGCTATATAAGTGGGGAAATGGAAAACAAAAGTGATACAATGAATCTTGTTCTTCCTCAATTGAATGAAACTATAAAATTACAGATATGTAATGTAGGAATAGGCTAATTATCATCCAGAATCCAACTTAAACTCTATCCACTAATTCCTCCAAGAAAGCTTTCCAACAACTAATAAAAAGATGAATGTAGGAATAAGCCAATTGTCAACTGTCATATAGGTAAGGCAGGTCTACCCTTCCCTAACAGCAGGTGCCTAATAGAATTGGGAGCTTTTGCTATTAAGTCCAGCAACCTTGTTAGATCCTTTGGGGGGAGTGACTAGGCTAAGAGTACCCCAGGTGACCAGGCCACTACGACCTCATCATAAAAGTGCAGACTATAATTGAGACCAAAAGGGATTTAGGAGTGCGGCATACTACATTGAGAGAGCCTCGGGTCACTAGGTCATTATGAACCTAATTGTAAATAGGCAGATTGTAAATGATCAAGAATTGTCGCATAAAATATTACATTTGTTGAACCACAAGCTTTACCAGCTCACACCCAAAAAATAAATGGATATGGAAAAAAAACTGAAATAACTAATCTGAGGATGTTCTAGTTTCAATTTTTCCTCGAAATAATTTGCCTGACACTACTGGAAAAAATATATATGTAAACCAATCAAAATTTCCATATCCAAAAGATTGAAAGAATATGAAGATGAAGTGTGGGTTTACTGAAAAAACCGCTCTTTTCCTCAAACCCACTCTTAAGGGATGTAACAAATCATTCTCAAGTAGCCCACGGACAAGCAAAAATTCAATCAATCCACAGATGCACCAATAAATCAAAAAAATAATACATAGAGAAAGGAATGGGCAAAATGTTTTAAAAAAAAGATAAGAAAAAAACCAATTTAAAAATAAAGAAATAAAATAAAATAACCCCAAAAAGCAGTTTTTACAGTGCATGAGAACTTACCCTCTCAAGCTCATCCTGGATTTTTTGCAGCTTTTCAATGAAGAGAACAAGCTCACCGTCTATGTGCTCTTAGTCTTCCCCTTTTGATCTCTTGGACTTGTCCATCCTGCCTAGTCCTTTTGACCCAAAATTGCTAAAAATCAAATAGAGTAGAAGGCACGGGCAGGGTGGCAGAGAGGGAATGGTCCTAGCATTCATTATTACCTATAGGAACGTTGCATGCTCCATCTTTCCATCCTCAATGAAGAAAACTTCCAAAGCTTAAAATTTAGATCCTATCATTCATTATTACGTCCAGAAATGTTGCACGCTGCATCCAGCCATCCTCAGTGAAGAAAATATCAAATGAAATATTATCATTAAAATACCAAACAAGTTGTTGATTATCTTTTACTTCCACCTACAAAAGAGCATTTGTCAGTATAGGAGATATGTTTTGAAATAGTACCATTGGTAGCAGTGTGTGTGCTGAGCTACTAGGATGCAATGGTGGTGCCTAATTTACCAGGAAAGAGACTTAGGAAAAGGACTCAAAATAGATGTGCCTCTACATCATATTAAACTAGCAATATTTACAATAAATAGAACTAATATCTCAACTATTTTCATATTTTATGAACTGTACCTGTATAGGTCCAGCAGGTGCAAGACCAAAAGAGTTATTCTAAAGCTTCAAGCTGTATAAAATTTGACCATCGCGCCATATAAGTTTTGCATTCTTAAGGCCTTGACATACTGATGTTGTAAGTAAAATAGGCATTGGAGGCTTGCACAAAGCATTAACCAAGTATCACAAGTCGCTTTAATGAGTTTGATGCTTATCATAGTAAATACAATTCACATCTAACAACAATAAAGCTAATTTTTTCCATTTGCTATTTACAAAATAAAATGGAATTTACTATCTAATACCCAACCAGAGCCTACTACTCACGAATCTCTAGGGACAAGTGCATTGCCTAAACCTATCAAATAACGAAGAAGACATAGGACAAGAGGTGGAGTTGCTACTACGGGTACTGCTTTTGATTGAACATTGGGAGCTTTGGCAGGTGAAACATTAATTTCTATCTCAGTGGCCGATAATTCGTCATATGGAAGGTAACAATTTACTTGCAAGTTTGGAGGTAACAAGGTACATTCTGACGTACCAAGGTACAAGGTACGTATGGAAAGTCATATGGGAGGTGACTTGTAAAAGTATAAAAAGTGCTTCGAAGAATATATGTGTGCCCTGACTTCTCAGCAACATAAGGAAGAAATTAATTTCAAAAATAAATTCTATAATGATCTCTATACCTATTACTTACCACTTCAGACAGAAGTGTTGAGCATGACAACTACCAAAAAAGAATATTATTATTAGACATATTGGAAGAAAACTCCTTGAACTAAGCATAAAATATAATACTTATACTAGAAAAACCTATACAAATGCAAACATCTCAATGAGTGACAGATGAACTTAAGCCTTTTCATTGAAATAACTTACCACTTCTCTGGTATCCATTTTAAAATCCAAACTAAATCCCAAAAATTAGAACACTAGCCATTCTTCACCTTCTTTCCTTCTCATTCTCCAGCTCAAAATGGTGAGCCCCATGCTTGTGATCATAAGGCATAATAGAAATGGCATCCAACGATCTAGATGATGCCATCAGCTACAAATCCTTCTATGCTAAGTATTTATTGTAGCTTTTCTCGAGGATATGGAGCTTGTACCATGCATAAGCATGATACAAATGACTTTATAATATCTAAAATATCTTTGTTAACTTTGAATAGTAGATTGTCATCATTTGAGGTTCAGGAATATTCTTGACCATACACAAGGCTATGAATATCTTCTATAGAGTGAAAGGCTTCCTACATATCATATGGCATCTGTCATAAGAAATAGTATAAGGAAAAAATATATTAAAAATAAAAATAATTAAGCTCAAAGATTCTATAGTAGGTTCATGAAATTTCATTCAACCGAAAGTTTCCTCTGAAATAGGGTATTCTCCAATAATTAATTCCTACAAGATCGAACTATATCAACCTTCCCATCTACACAAATATAATCCTATATCTAATTCAATAGATAACATTTTAGATTTCTGGCCACCATTCGATAGTGATATCTTCTTAAAGGTGTGCCAAAAATATATTCAACATGACATTATAACTATTTACATCATGGGCAATATGGGTAAACTCCCAACCAAAGATAAATGGTTTCTAGAATATGATTTGTCTGCACATTTCCCTCATCCATTTCAAATTTCCCTCATCGCATTTCACAATGACAGCCAACAATCCGGATGATGCCATCAGCTACAAATCCTTCTATGCTAAGTATTTATTGTAGCTTTTCTGGAGGATATAGATCTCGTACCATGCATAAGCATGATACAAATGACTTTCTAATATCCAAAATATCTTTGTTAACTTTGAATAGCAGATTGTCATCATTTGAGGTTTAGGAATCTTCTTGTCCATACACAAGGCCATCAATATCTACCATAGAGTGAAAAGCTTCCTACATATCATATGCCATCCATCATAAGAAATAGTATAATGCAAAAATATATTAAAAATAAAAAAATTAGCTCACATATTCTACAGTAGGTTCATCAAATTTCGTTCAACCCAAAGCTTCCTTTGCAATAGGGTATTCTCCAATAATTAATTCCTACAACCTAAAACTATATCAACCTTCCCATCTAGACAAATATAATCCTATATCTAATTCAATGGATAACATTTTAGATTTCTAGCCCCCATTCGATAATGATACCTTCTTAAAGGTGTGCCAAAAATCTACTCAACATGACATTCTAACTGTTTACGTCATGGCAATATGGATAAACTCAACAATGTAAACTTTGAAACGGGAACTCATATAGTTACGAGTTTTGTAAGGATATTGAAAAAGAGACCTGATTTTGAAAAGGGCGATGCACAACACACATATTTTTTTAAAGCATAGTTTTTGGAACTTTAATTTTTTATGTACATTATGTTTTAGAATGTCAGTGATTTGCATACTGATTTTAAAAAAGTGATGATTTTGCATCATGTCATTTTTTTTAAAAGACCTATTTTTTGACTTTAAATTTATTCTAGTGTCACCCATTATAATTTTCAACCATAGAACATCAAACTTTACTTATTAATACTTATTTATTAATTCAAAAAAATATTATTTTCCAACCAAAATCAACTAATCTCAATCCCTAATGTTTTAGGTTAAATCAAAACCCTTAATGTCCAAACTATTACCATTATCTTTTAAGTGATACCAAAGTTGTTAATCTACTTTATTAATTCCTCATTTAAAAATCCAAGAGTTAAAATGATAAAATAGTAACTTCAGTAACATTAACAAGGAATCAAATAACATGATACTTTTTTAACATTAATAGGGAATCAAATAAATCTACATGCATCATTTTGGAGTGGTTACATGCATCATTTTGGAGCAAGATCAAAGCTTTTCTCGTTTACGTTGGGCAATTCCCGGAATCCCTCAGTTGCCAATATAGTTTAAATTTAGGAATTTTAATTTGAATCTAATTCCTCTAAATTCTAGCAAAGTAACATTTATTATGGTGTCACCCATTATGATTTTCAACCATAGGACAACAAACTTTATTTATCAATACTTATTTATGAGTTCAAAGAAATATTGTTTTCCAACGAGAATCAACTAATCTCAATCCCTAATGTTTTAGGTTAAATCAAAACCCTTAATGTCGAAACTCTTATCATTATATTTTAAGTGATACCAAAGTTGCTAATCCACTTTATTAATTCCTCATTTAAAAATTAAAGAGTTAGAATCAAATAACATGATACTTTTTTAACATTAATAGGGAATCAAATAAATCTACATGCATAATTTTGGAGTGGTTACAATTATAATAATTGCAACATAACAAGATCAAAGATTTTCTCATTTACTTTGGGCAATTCCTAGAGTCGCCGAGCTGCCAATATATTTTAAATTTAGGAATTTTAATTTGAATCTAATTCTTCTAAATTCCAGCAAAGTATCATTTATTCTAGTGTCGTCCATTATGATTTTCAACCACAGAACAACAATCTTTATTCATTAATACTAATTTATTAATTCAAAAAATTATTACTTTCCAATGATAATCAACTAATTTCGATCCCTAATATTTTAGGTTAAATCAAAACCCTTAATTTCCAAATTATTATCATTATAGTTTAAGTGATACCAAAGTCGTTAATAGACTTTATTAATTCCTCATTTAAAAATCCAAGAGTTAAAATGATAAAATAGTAACTTTAGTAACATTAACATAGAATCAAATATGGTGATACTTTATTAACATTAATAGGGAATCAAATAAATCTACATGCACCATTTTGGAGTGGTTATAGTTATAATAATTGCAACATAACAAGATCAAAGTTTTTCTTGTTTACTTTTGGCGATTCCCGAAATCGCCCCACTACCAATATATTTTAAATTTAGGAATTTTTAATTTGAATCTAATTCCTCTAAAGTTCATCAAAGTATCATTTATTATCGTGTCACCCATTATGATTTCCAACAATAGAACAACAAACTTTATTTATTAATACTTATTTATGAATTCAAATTTTTTTTTATCTTCCGACAAGAATCAACTAATCTTAATCCCTAATGTTTTAGGTTAAATCAAAACCCTTAATGTCGAAATTATTATCATTATATTTTATGTGACTACAAAAGTTGTTAATCCACTTTTTTAATTCCTCGTTTAAAAATCCAAGAGTTAAAATGATAAAATAGTAACTTCAGTAACATTAATAGGGAATCAAATAAAATGATAATTTTTTAACATTAGTAGGGAATCAAATAAATCTACATGCATCATTTTGCAGTGGTTACAGTTATAATAATTGCAACATAACGAAATCAAAGCTTTTCTCGTTTACATTGGGCAATTCCTGGAATCGCCTCGTTGCCAATATCTTTTAAATTTAGGAATTTTAATTTGAATCTAATTCCTCTAAATTCTGACAAAGTATCATTTATTATAGTGTCACCCATTATGATTTTCAACCATAAAACAACAGACTTTATTTATTAATACTTATTTATTAATTCAAAAAAGTATTATTTTCCAACCAGAATCAACTAATCTCAATCCCTAATGTTTTAGGTTAAATTAAAACCCTTAATGTCCAAACTATTATCATTATATTTTAAGTGATACCAAAGTTGTTAATTCACTTTATTAATTCCTCATTTAGAAGTCCAAGAGTTAAAATGATTAAATAGTAACCTTAGTAACATTAACAGGGAATCTCTCAGATGCGGGTGTTTGAGGTGGCCATAAATACGAAGGAACAGGGGTGGGGTGTGGGAGATCGACACCTGTCCACCCAGTACATAACGTTAAATGAAGGAAGGGCAGTTAGTTGTTGGCATGCGTGCAGAGCAAGGTTCATCGGCTATCATTTCAGTGGTTCCGGTTCTCACATTATGTTCACAGTTATGGTTTTTCCCTCCACACGCTCTAGCCTGCATCATACAGCGGGGTTCTTCAATGCGATAGTTATGGAAGGAATATCCTAAGGCGTGCCAGAGGAGGACAACGCCAGGAGATTTCTCGGGTATGAGGTGAATTCGCCTTTGCCGTTTCATTTGATTCATTCCGTCGCCTCTAGTCTCATTTCTGGTTTACGGTTGTTTGCTATGAACTCGGTCATTCTTGAAGTCTCTCGGAATTTTTTGGGGAAGATTACTCTGTTGTTTGGCTCAGCCCTCTTGGCGGAGCAGCTTCTGTGAGTCCTCTCGGTCCTTTCCTGGGTTTCGAGTTGTTGTTTTGATGTCTTTCTCTCATTAATCTATTTTTATATGGCCTAGTTTCTGGTTTCGGGTGGTGGAATGTTGGCTTTGTCATGCTTGAAGCCTCTTGGGATTTGCTAGGAAGGGACAATTTAGCGCTAAGCTCTGTTCTCTTGGCGAAGAGGCTTCAGCAATTCCGCTGGTTCCCTTCCTGGACATTGGGTCTCTACTGTGAAGTTTTTCCGTCCTACTGGCAAAGCTGTTGCCATCTCCCAGTTCTTGCTATTGCCTTGCCTTCTTCGTGTCCTGCTACAGCTCTCTCCCAGATGCCCCGTCTGCGTCAAAGAATGGGGTGCCAAAGAGGCCAGCCCCGGCGCACGCCTTCTAGTTTGTCCTCTGATTCGCCTTCCCTGTCCAGTGAGCTGTTTGTAGGCCACTACCCCAGCACCCGTAGTGGGAGAGGGCGGCCCCACTCTACTAGCTACCCCTTGGGCCTCCTCACACTTCTCGCACGGCAATCTTCACCTTCAATATCTCTCTGAATTGCCCTAGGATTATTGCTCATATCTTGGTGGTTTTTCATGAAGATAATCAGACAGAGGACTATGGTTCTCATCTGGGAGGTTCGAGGGATATCACCGCTCCTTCTTCTTCCCTCCAGTTGGGAATTGGAAATGCAGATCGACAGGATTTGAACGTTCAGGTTAGCAGCACTCAGGATGTGGTGATGGCACCAGTTGACCCTGGTCCCTTTGTTCAGAATGTAGCTGAAGCAAGGGATTTGCTAGAGTATTGTTGGTGTTGTATCAAGGAAGAGCCTCCAGATGAATAGTTCGCTCCCCAGGCCTCTTCTTCGTGCATTGCGACCCTCACCACTAGGCAAGTTTGTAATGCAAATAGTTTTGTGGTTTTCTTGAGTTTTTTGTCTTTTTGTTAATTCTGAATTATGAAGTGTACCTCCACCCAGTCCCCTGCATGCATCCTGAAAATAGGAACAACAATGAGCTCACTGCCTATAGTCAGTCTTCTCATCTGCTTGTCTTGACAGTTCTGTCTTTCTTCAGCGCATAGTTTTTACATCGGTCACGTTGTATTTGTACCTCCTTAATTTTTTAATAGATTAATCTTATTTAGAAAAAAAACATTAATAGGGAATCAAATAACATGATACTTTTTTAACATTAATAGGGAATCAAATAAATATACATGCATCATTTTGGAGTGGTTACAATTATAATAATTGCAATATAATAAGATCAAAGATTTTCTCTTTCAACTTGGGCGATTCCTAGAATCGCTTGGCTAACAATATATTTTAAATTTATGAATTTTAATTTGAATCTAATTCCTCTAAATTCTGGAAAAGTATCATTTATTCTGTGTCACCCATTATGATTTTCAACCATAGAACAACAAAATTTATTTATTAATACTTATTTACTAATTCAAAAAAATATTATTTTCCAACGAGGATCAACTAATCTTAATCCCTAATGTTTATTTTAAATCAAAACCCCTAATGTCCAAACTATTATCATTATATTTTAAGTGATACCAAAATTCTTAATCCACTTTATTAATTCCTCATTTAAAAATCGAAGAGTTAAAATGATAAAATAGTAAATTCAGTAACATTTTTTGACACTAATAAGTAATCAAATAAATCTACATGCATCATTTTGGAGCGGTTACAGTTATAATAATTGCAACATAACAAGATCAAATCTTTTCTTGTTTACATTGGGCGATTCCCTGAATAGCTCCGCTGCCATTATATTTTAAATTTAGGAATTTGAATTTGAATCTAATTCCTCTAAATTCCAGCAAATTATCATTTATTCTAGTGTCACCCATTATGATTTTCATTCCTAGAACAACAAACTTTATTTATTAATACTTATTTATTAAATAAAAAAATATTATTTTCCAAACAGAATCAACTAATCTCAATCCCTAATGTTTTAGGTTAAATCAAAAGCCCTAATGTCAAAACTATTATCATTATATTTTTAGTGATGCCAAAGTTGTTAATCCACCTTATTAATTCCTCATTTAAAAATCCAAGAGTTAAAATGATAAAAGGGAATCAAATAACTTGATACTTTTTTAACATTAATAGGAAATCAAATAAATCTACATGCATCATTTTGGAGTGGTTATAGTTATAAGAATTACAACAAAACAATATCAAAGCTTTTCTCCTTTAAGTTGGTTGATTCCCAAAATCGGCCAGTTGCCAATAAATTTTAAATTTAGGAATTTTAATTTGAATTTAATTCCTCTAAATTCCGGCCAAGTATCATTTATTCTAGGTGCACCCATTATGATTTTCAACCATAAAACAACAATTTTTACTAATACTTATTTATTAATTCAAAAAATATTATTTGCCAACCAAAATCAACTAATCTCAATCGCTAATGTTTTAGGTTAAATCAAAACCCTTAATGTCGAAATTACTATCATTATATTTTAAGTAATGCACAAGTTGTTAATCCACTTTATTTGTTCCACATTTAAAAATCCAAGAGTTAAAATGATAAAATAAAAACTTCATTAACATTAAAGGAAATCAAATAACATGATACTTTTTTAACATTAATACGGAATCAAATAAATTTACATCCATCATTTTGGAGTGCTTATCATTATAATAATTGCAACATAACAAGATCAAAGCTTTTCTCATTTACGTTGGGCAATTCACGTAATTGCCTTGCTGCCAATATATTTTAAATTTAGGAATTTTAATTTGAATCTAATTCCTCTAATTTCGAGCAAAGTATCATTTTTTCTAGTGACACCCATTATGATTTTCAACCATAGAACAACCAACTTTATTTATTTATTAATTCAAAAAAGTATTATTTTCCAACCAGAATCAACTAATATCAATCCCTAATATTTTAGGTTAAATCAAAATACCTAATGTCCAAACTATTATCATTATATTTTAAGTGATACCAAATTTGTTAATCCACTTTATTAACTCCTCATTTAAAAATCCAGGAGTTAAAATGATAAAATAGTAACTTCAGTAACATTAAGAGGGAATCAAATAACATGATACTTTTTTAACATTAATAAGGAATCAAATAAATCTACAAGCATCATTTTGGAATGGTTACGGTTATAATAATTGCAACATAACAAGCTCAATTATTTTCTTGTTTATCTTGGGCAATTGCCTGAATCGCTCGACTACCAATATATTTTAAATTTAGGAATTTTAATTTGAATCTAATTGCTCTAAATTTGGCAAAGTATCATTTATTCTAGTGTCACCTATTATGATTTTCAACCATAGAACAACAAACTTTATTTATTAATACTTATTTATTAATTCAAAACATTATTATTTTCCAACGAGAATAAACTAATCTCAATCCCTAATGTTTTAGGTTAAACCAAAACCCTTAATGTCCAAACTATTACCATCATATTTTAAGTGATACAAAAGTTGTTAATCCACTTTACTAATTCCTCATTTAAAAATCCAAGAGTTAAAATGATAAAAAGTAACTTCAGTAACATTAACAAGAATCAAATAACATGATACTTTTTTAACATTAATACAGAATCAAATAAATCTACGTGCATCATTTTGGGGTGTTTACAATTATAATACTTACAACATAACACGATCAAATCTTCTCTCGTTTAGCTTGGTCGATTCCAGGAATCGCCCAACTGCCAATACATTTTAAATTTATGAATTTTAATTTGAATCTAATTCCTCTAAATTCCAGCAAAGTATCATTTATTCTAGTGTCACCCATTATGATTTTCAACCATAGAACAACAAACTTTATTTATTAATACTTATTTATTAGTTAAAAAAAATATTATTTTCCAACGAGAGTCAACTAATTTCAATCCCTAATGTTTTAGGTTAAATCAAACCCTTAATGTCCAAAGTATTATCATTATATTTTAAGTGAAACCAAAGTTGTTAATCCACTTTATTAATTCCTCATTTAAAAATCCAAGAGTTAAAATGATAAAATAGTAACTTCGGTAACATTAACACGGAATTAATAGGGAATCAAATAACATGATATTTTTTTAACATTAATAGGGAATCAAATAAATCTACATGCATCATTCTGGACTCGTTACCGTGATATTAATTACAACATAACAAGATCAAAGCTTTTCTCTTTTACAGTGGACTATTCCAGGAATCCCGCGGCTGCCAATATATTTTAAATTTAGGAATTTTAATTTGAATCTAATTCCTCTAAATTCCGGCAAAGTATCATTTATTCTAGTATCACCCATTATTATTTTCAACCTTACAACAAAAACTTTATTTATAATATTATTTATAATTCAAAAAAATATTTTCGAACAAGAACAACATCTCATTCCTAATGTTTTGGTAAATCAAAACCCTTAATTCCAAACTATTATCATTATATTTTAAGTGATACCAAAATTGTTAATCCACTTTATTAATTCCTCATTTAAAAATCCATGAGCTAAAATGATAAAATAGTAACTTCAGTAACATTAATAGGAATCAAATAACATGATACATTATTAACATTAATAGGGGCTCAAATAAATCTACATCCATGATTTTGGAGTGGTTATACTTATAATTATTGCAACATAACAAGATCAAAGCTTTTCTTTCTTACGTTGGGCAGTTCCAGAATCTCCCGGTTGCCAATATAATTCAAATTTATGAATTTTAATTTGAATCTAATTCCTCTAAATTCCCGCAAAGTATAATTTATTCTAGTGTCACCCATTATGATTTTCAACAATAGAGCAATAAACTTGATTTATTAATACTTATTTATTAATTCAAAAAATATTATTTTCCAACAAGAATCAACTAATCTCACACCCTAATGTTTTAGGTTAAATCAAAACCATTCATTTCCAAACTATTATCATTATATTTTAAGTGATACCAAAGTTTTTAATCCACTTTATTAATTCCTCATTTAAAAATCCAAAAGTTAAAATGATAAAATAGTAATTTCAGTAACATTAACAGGAATCAAATAACGTGATACTTTTTTAATATTAATAGGGAATCAAATAAATCTACATGCACCAATTCTGAGTGGTTATAGTTATAATAATTGCAACATAACAAAATCAAAGCTTTTCTCCTTTAGGTTGGGCGATTCTCGGAATCCCCCGACTGCCAATATATTTGAAATTTAGGAATTTTATTTTGAATCTCGTTCCTCTAAATTTTGGTGAAGTATCATTTATTCTAGCGTTACCCATTATGATTTTCAACCATAGAACAACAAACATTATTTATTAATTCAAAAAAATATTATTTTCCAACCAAAATAAGCTAGTCTCAATCCCTATATTTTAAGTGATACCAAAGTTGCTAATCCACTTTATTAATTCCCCATTTAAAAATCGAAATCCAAGATTTAAAATGATAAAATAGTAACTTAAGTAACATTAACAGGGAATCAAATAACATGATACTTTTTTAACATTAATAGGGAATCAAACAAAACTACATGCATCATTTTGAAGTGGTTACACCTATAATAATTGCAACATAACAAAATCAAAGCTTTTCTCGTTCAAGTTGGACGATTCCCGGAATTGCCCGACTGCCAATATACTTTAAATCTAGGAATTTTAATTTAAATCTAATTCCTCTAAATTCTGACAAAGTATCATTTAGTCTAGTGCCACCCATTATGATTTTCAACCATAGAACAACAAAGTTTATTTATTAATACATATTTATTAATTTAAAAAATATTATTTTCCGAGGAGAATCATCTAATCTCAATCCCTAATATTTTAGGTTAAATCAAAACCCTTAATGTCCAAGCTATTATCATTATATTTTAAGTAATACCAAAGATGTTCATCTGCTTATTGATTGCTCATTTAAAAATCTTAGAGTTAAAATGACAAAATAGTAACTTCAGTAATATTAATAGGGAATCAAATAACATGACACATTTTTAACATTAATAGAGAATCAAATAAATCTACATGCATCATTTTGGAGTGGTTCGAGTTATAATAATTGCAACATAACAAGATCAAAGCTTTTCTCCTTTATGTTGGGCGATTCCCAAATTTTAAATTTAGGAATTTTAATTTGAATCTAATTCCTCTAAATTCTGGCAAAGTATCATTTATTTTA
>APFE030496462.1:37627-57048 GCA_000404065.3 Pinus taeda
TTGGGTCCCTATAATACTAGTGATTACCCCATTACTATTGTAGTTATACCCCTTATTCATATTTTTGTGCCCCTATTGCCCCAATATTGTTATTACTGTGCCCCATAGAATCCCTCTATTGTTATTTTTTTGGCTTTATATTATTATTCTTAGGTTGGCTGGCTTATATTGTGACTCCTTAGACTCCTACATATAGAAAGGAGGTTTTGTCATTTGAATCATCCAAGAATTGTTCATTGATGTAATGTAAAGGAGGTTGCCCCCTCGAAGAGGCTGAATTCTAAGGCGTTGATCTATATTTTCTATCTTTTCTTGAGCTGGTTTCGTAACAATGTTGGTGAAGCGCAGGGCAATAGGAGGAATTGAGCCCTTTAAAATCATCAAAATTTTGTACATGTATTGCAGCTTTCCTTAGGGCATTAAGTAAAAACCACATTTTCATGGCCTCAAAATTTAACTTGTCTGTGATGAGATGAAATACATGTTTCTCAGATTCCTACAAACACATGTAAATCACCTAGAATGAGATCCAAATATTAAATGTAAAATGCAGCAAAATTGTTGGACTTCCAAACTTTAGATTAATTTAAATTAATAACACTTCACCTTAGCGTTCATGACAGTTCAATTCACAACCACATATGCAGGCAATACATTGTTAGAAAATAATGCATAGTGATAAAGAGTCGGATCATCCAACTTGTTCTTTTTAGGAAATTATCACTTTTCAAGAGGAAGAAAGTAATAATCTATGGTCAATCGCATGGACACACAATGCAGGCCCTTGGGAACAGACATTGTTGCCACCTGACTTAAAAATTTACTTTTCTTTTCCAAGGTCCTTACTTTCTCGTCTGTAGACTGAAGCATGGCTTGCAACTTCTTTGTTACTATTGAATAGCCATAAAATTATTCTCTAGCCTTGGATAGGACATGACCCATAGCCCTGATCTTCTTAGGTGCACTGAAACATTCATATCAATTATTAGTCATGAAAAAGAGGATGAAAAGTAGAAAGATTGACACATAGACCACAACTTTAAAAGAAACAAAGGATATGACCACCAAATGCAAATGGAAGAACTTACTACTCTTGATTTAGAAGTAGCCAATGCGAAAATCCAGGGGGTAGTGTTCCAAGCTTCCACAACACTCTATCCTCATTCTCACATACAATAAAAGAAAAAAATAGCAATCGAACAAAGAAAAACCCATTAAGTTTTCTAGCTAATTACTTTGGATTTACTTCAAATACTTTAAAGTAAGTATCACATGAATTAACATAAATAAACCACACTACACACTTACCATGTTCTGCCACTTGTGATATATTCTAGTTATATATTGTTTCTTCCATTCTTTGAGATCAAATACATTCATCACATATGCCCAACAATAAGCATTCGGATCAAAGTGCCTCACTATGTGCAGATCAGAAAAATTAAGGTATTTGTCAAACCGGTGAAAGCTTTCTCCACAAGTTTCCACTGAACCATTAACCTTTCCATGAAGATCTACTGACCACAAGGGAATCAAATCTTTCTGCACCACAATATCATCATCCCAAAAAATCATCTTGTCCACTTTGGGATAAACTTGTGGAAGATTGAAACGAAGATGATTTAGCATGGATAAATATTTTGATTTATATATTTCAAATTTGAGGAACGTGCTAAGAGTGTATTCAAGTGATCTGCCTAGAAATAATACTCTTTCATAGCTACAGATTCAAGTTGGCGAAGCATAGGGTAATAGGAGGAAATAAGCCATTTAAAATCATCAACATTTTCTACATGTATCGTAGCTTTCCTTGGGGGATTAAGTAAAAGCCACATTTTCATGGTCCCAAAATTTAACTTGTCTGTGACGAGATGAAATACATGTTTTTGAGATTCCTGCAAACCGAAGTAAATCACTTACAATGAGATCCAAATATTAAATGTAAAATGCAGAAAATTTGTTGGACTTCCAAACTTTAGAGTATTTTAAATTAATAACACTTCACCTTAGCATTCATGACAGTTGAATTCACAACCACAAATGCAGCCAATACATTGTCAAAAAATAATGCATAGTGATAAAGAGTTGGATCCTCCAATGTGTCCTTTTTAGGAAATTTCGCTTTTCAACGGAAAGAAATTAATAATCCGTGGTCAATCACATGGACAGATACTGCAAGCCCTACGGAATAGTCTTTGCTGCCAACTAACTTAAAAATGTACTTTTCTTTTTCAAGGTCTTTACTTGCTCATCTGTAGACTGAAACATGGCTAGCAACTTCTTTGTTACTGTCGCATAGTCAAAAAATCGTTCTCTAGCCTTGGATAGGACATGACCCATAGCCTTCATCTTCTGAGGTGCATTGAAACATTCATATAAATTATCGGCCATGAAAAATAGAGTGAAAGTCAAAAAGATTGGCTCACAGACTGCAACTTTAAAAGAAACAAAGGATATGAACACCAAATGCAAATGGAAGCACTTACTACTCTTCATTTAGAAGCAGCCAATGCGAAAGCTATTACCTTTGAGGTAGATTAGAATCTGCATTAGCCTCACCCAATGTACGCTGACATTTTTTAATACAAAGCATCAATCCATGGTATAAATCAAGATTATTCCTAGCCTGGGAAATTCTTGAATACACCCTAGCCATGATCAGTTGGTATCGCATGAATCTAATAGTGGAGTCAGAATTCTCGTTCTCGTTCTCCCGCCTCCAAATGCTGTATTTTCCCAAGACAGTAGAATCTACCTCCTTGGAACATTTAATTGTTGCGTTTTCAAGCTCAACTCATTTTTCTTCATCTTGTTGAATCATCTCTGTTGACCTTTTCTCCCTTCTCTTTTGTCTCAATTTTTGTAAGCATTAAACTACTATAAATTAAAGAATACTATGCTAAAATCTAAGAAATATAAAATTTTTCTATTGGAGAAGTAACATTCAAAAATGATTTTGGAAAATAATATAACAATTCCCTTTTCCATGAGAACAAAAAGTAGCGATCTAGTGCAGCAAAGAATTTTACCCTCCATGAAACTTTTGTTGGACCTTATTCAAGCTCCAAATGGTCTACATTACAACAACCATTGTCCTGGGAGTTTGACTAGACACTACCTTACAGTAGGCTACCAACATCATAGATCAGTTAACCAGGGAAAATCAAAACTTACCATCAAGAGCATTCTCTTTGACGTCTCGATGTTCACGTCCTGTGTCATCCTCTTGAAACCTCGTAAGAAGTTCTTCGTCGTTGGAAGTTTTTTTTCTGCACCTCGTCATTCATTTTACCCCCCTTAGGATTTTCCTTGCCTTCTTCATTGAAGATCACACCATCTTGTTGCGAATGTAACTTTTCTAAGCTGTCTCCATAAGTCATTTTCCTCTACTTGATGTACATCGTTAGAAATAGAGAAGCACCTCTACCAATGTTAGTTTTCACTTCCTGCTTAATACCACCCTACTCAACTAAATAGATCATCATCACATAGGTTTCCTTACATGTTCAATAGAGAAAATAACCAAAATATTCACCAATCGTACCTCAGAGTTAGTAATATCCCTTTGGTTTACTACGGAGGGCTTTTCTAATACCCATGAGGAAGATAAATCATTCTGTCCAACAATATTTAAGTTTAGAGTTCCCGAGTCCTCTATCTTACCTGTTATGACATCAATCACCTACCTAATAAATAAAATTTATTTTCAATTCTCTGCTCAATAGGGGAGAAATCAAATTTAAGATATCCAAATGCAGCAAGTTTCTTATACTTGCCTCCTTTGGGAAGAGACAATCAATGCTCTCTGTTAAACTCTACTTTCTCCAGTCATCTGCCTGTTCCTGTGAACCCCACATATAAATAGATAAGAGTTATTTTAAACATATGACAGAGCTCCAGTGTCCTCAATAATTCCTCTCTATTTCAATCCACTTAGGTCGATTAAATTTTAGTTTTGGGACACTATTTATTTTCTAGAATTAGACTATGATAAGTGCAAGTAGATTGCCCAGATCCAGGAAAAGAAAAAAATGGCCATATAAAAATAGTATTGGTTTTCGAGATGTGGAAAGAGAATACCATTCTAACATATCCATCTCCTGAGAAGTTGTGCCCTACTGTTTTAAATGACAAAAAACACATAAAAGGTCAGGTAGGAAGACTTGATGCAGAAGAATATCTATAAAAATACTGAAACACTAAAAATGGGGTTGCTTTGATATCATGCATATGCTAAGATCGAGATTTCATTACACATAAATAATAAAATGGTGTGTATAATATCTATCGTTTGTTTTGGCCAATGTGCTCTGAACACTGTGGGAATAGTGTGAAAATGATATGTATAGTAGAAAGTAGCTGGTGAACAAGATTGTCGTTGTGAATTGGGTCTAGGTCTGGTGAACAAGATTGCCTTTGTGAATTGGGTCTAGGTTGGGTGGATTAGAACTGGTTTTAGCTTGACTGATGAGAAGTGGATTTAGCTTTATCGATGGAAACTAGGTCTGGCTTGGATAATGAGTGGATGGGAAGAATGATTGTTACCCTTCCCACCTTGATTCAATTTCCATAAGTAAGATGTTGAACTGTACCCTTAACAAATATATTTTTATAATACCGATCCAGCTTATGCAGAATCCAGTGCACACTTAGTACCATCTACTCAGAATGAGGAGTGCCCAGCGAATTCCCCGAGCAGTTGCCCAGTGAATTTACCATTCATATGCATTTCCCTTTGTTAAAAAATGGAAAGAACATTGTTATTTCTTGCTATCAGTATGAATGGTTTCATGATCTTTAGAAAGGGAAATTACCCTAGGGGTAGTTGGTAAAACCTTTGTTGTTGCATGAGAGAGGTACAAACTTTGAATCTTTCTCCTGGTAGGTATTGTACCGTGTTAATGTAGAGATGGAGTTCATAGTTTCACACAGATCAAATGAAAGGGAACCTATAAATAAAACTCACAAAATGTTTGGAAAAATGCTAAAGGTGCTAAAGTTTTGACAATAAGTGAAGAAAATAAGTTTGATAACGTCTGCGCCTTCAGATCCTGTGAAAAAAGCTAAAATGAAAATGAAATACCAAAGTAGGTCCATGGGGTTTTGGTTCAATGTTTAACCGAGGGTGGTGAAGGAAAATCAAATTTCAAAGCAGGTCCATGGGGTCTTGGTTCAATGGTTAACTGGGGATGACTATAATTCCCTGCCAAGGCTCAAATCACATAAATACATTGCTCAATGGGTTCTCAATGAAAGTGATCTTCCTAAAATAGTATAAGATTACTACACTTCATTGTAATGGAGATCTTACTTGAATGTTGTAATAAGTCTACACTTCATTGTAATACTACAAAATTAAGAAAGGGCATGCTTGCCAATAAAGATAAATTAAACGCTGACCCACCCCAAAAAAGGAGACAGGAGAAACCTGACTCGGGAGGAGGGTAGAAAGAAGCTTACTAGTGAGGGAGGAGGGCAGGATGAAGCTTACCAGTGAGCAAGGAGGGAAGGAAGAATCTTACCAGATGTAGATGTAGATGCAGAGTGACAAAACCTAGCTGCTAGAAAAACCAATGGCATGACCACAAAGATAACAACGAAGCCCACCACAACTCTTCGATGATGAAAGCCCCGACCTCCCCATCCTCCATTTCTACCATGCTACTAGCCCTACCACCCTCCATTCCACACACCTCCTCTTTTCACAGGCATCTTTAGATCTCAACCCTCACACCACTTTTCTCCTTGTCCTCCTCCTAAACAGATATCGAGTAATGCAACCCTTACTCAATCATAATCCTCTACATCAAACCCATATCATGGTTAGCAGAAATATATGAAGTCAACAACAACCAAAAAAACCCTTAGATCTCATATATACTTCAAATCATTTGATAGAAAAATATACCAAAGGTATTAGGAAATGGATAGATCAACTGATTTCATGTAGTTTTGAGAAAGAAAGGGACACTAACATGGTAAAAACCTAGATGAAAATGGGCATAGGGGCCAAAAGTAGACAAATTTGAGGGTATCTATCTCTGTTAGCCTTTTCGGTTAAAAAACCAAAACATATAATTAAGGGAAACATTTCATTCGGATTCAGATGCCAACATAAATTTTATTATTAAAGGGGATCCTCACCAGCCTAGCTAACTATTCATACATTACGACATAGGAAGAGGAAGAACAGGCAGGCAGCGTTGGGTATATATGATGCCCCTAAACTTACTAATTTAACTGAGAAGGTACCGACTTGCAATGCCTTGCATTGAGGCATGTAAAGGTAAAGGGAATGCTACGATGGTAATTTGATGCGAAGCAAGGGTGAATTATGCCTCCCTGAATGCACATCATGAGACTGTGTTTAAGATTCACGATTCTGATGCTACGAGAATACTAGAGTGTAAGCACAAGAGGGAAGCTAAACATATTGTGATCTAACATTTGAAATGGTGACTTGTTGATTGATTTCTAATTCTGAATGAAGAGAAAAAATTTGATGATTGGGGGAGAGAAATGATGAGTGTTCTATTGAGTAAAGGAAATACATCATTTTGAGGTCATGGATAGATCTTAATGGTCTGGGGTGCGAGTGTTAGTAAAACATTACCTAAATGCCTTGTGACTGCCACATGGATGAGTGTTACACTTACATTATTGATGCACTAACCATAGGGAGTTGGTATAATATTCATGGTTATGGGTGCTTACAAAACTGGGTTTTCATATACCTATGAAGTGAAATGGAAGCAAGTACCCTTTCTTCAAGATAGGAGTAAGGTTGTAAGCTTTAAACCAGCCGATAGAGAAAATTTTTGTTAACGAATACTTTTTACACATCCTGTGTCCATTAGTATGAACTAGTTTATAAACATAATGTTGGATTAATGTCATAGCGCTTCTAGAATTTGTTTTGATTCTCATAAAACATGTTGTATGTTGTCATTTGCTTCGAATTTTGCACAAGAAATAGTTGGTTCTTTAACAAGACTCGAGTGTGCCAACATGGACTGAAGAAGAGGTTATCATTGTAAACCCTCTTCTCAGATCAGTATGTCAATTTTAAATTTAGCAGAAATCGGTAATAAAATAATGATGTTATAAAAGCTAAAAGACAGACAACACAAGAATCTACAACTTCTTACCTCTATTGTTTTCATGTTTAGCTTGCCCCACCAGAATGGTATCAAGTTAAGGTCAGGGAAAGGTATCATATATATGGTGAGGGCAAGCCCAAGAAGGTAAGAAAGAAATCACATGAAGTTTTCTGACAACACTGACCTCCTTCCTCTTCAAAGATTAGTCATCGTGAATGAAACTCCTACTGCAAAATTCTAGGTTGCAGATCCCAGAAAAGAAATGAGATCAAGGCCTCATCAATCAAGCATCTCTAGGATAGATTTCTCTATCAAATTGTTGGTAAAATGATCTATATCTAAGGCCTTTTGTCATGAATATAGCCAGGAAGCTTTGGTTGCTTTAGGGTCAAATCTTCAATTATGAAATCACCTTTGAATTGAATTTGGTTTGGAGATAGTGTCTCGCTCGGAATTCCTTCTATGTTGTAGGTTTATATAAAATCATATCTGAAGCTATAAGGTTCTTAGCATCTATGCTCATATATATAATATTGTTCTTGAGCTCATTGACATGCCTTCGGACTTGTATTATGGCTTTGTCTGTCTCACAGAGAAGAATAAAAGGCTACAAAATGTGAAGTATCCTCGGCCCTTGGACATCAATCAAGAGGGTTTGAAAAATATTGTTCATGATTTTACATTCGGTAGATGCTTATTGAAGGTAAAGGATCAAACTTTGTGCATCTCTGAGATTCTAGTATCAAAGTAAAGGGGGTTCATGACAAATAAATATCATTTCAAGGATCTTGAAATATGAAACACAATGTCCTAAAATCTCATTTAAATAGGTATTACTGTTATTGGTGTCTAAGACAAATGCATCTCAACATTTCTTCTCATATCAACTCATTGAGGCAATCAGGATACACACGTGGGTTTAGCCTAGAACCATCAATTTTTATATGATTTTTACATCTTGGGTTTAAAAAGCCTTTATATACTCTAATTAGTAATTTCTGGTACCCATGCTTGGTGCATGCTACACATTATTTTTCATAGCTGCCCAATTTGCATTCCATCAGTTAAAGCTAGGATAGAATTAGTCTTAGTCAAAGAAGTCTAATTAATTTGATGGATTCAAACTGAATTTAATTTACTATGGTTTTTCCTTTCCTTTAATTTACTTGGGTTTCCATAACCATCAAATCTTCCAAAGATAGAAATTCGATAATAGAACTAGAGTCCAAAAGAGACTTACCTCTGCGAGAAATTGATATAGTCAAAAGTTCTTTCCCAAGGCTTGGTGGGTCAACGGGCTCCATGAATTCTTTTCCCTTTTCCCCAAATTTATCAACGACCTTTGTTGCAGCAGCCTTAGAGGGGTTTTTTTTGCCTATGCTAGGGAAAATGTATGATTCCGAAGGGGATGTCCAACAACCGAAGCCTTTTCATCAGTTGCTCGAGTCTAGAATTTCTGGCATAGGTCTCTCAACCTCTTTCACTGCCTTGGAGGAGAAGGCGACAACCTATATAGAGAGAGGGACATTTTTTGGGTGACGGTGGAAAGGAAAAGCCCTGTTTGAACCTTATGTGGGTCTATGTTCCATAGCAAAATCAAGGAGCCACACAAGTTCCAGTTAGGTGTCCCATTCCCTGAACAAAATTGTTGAAACCTTCTTCAGAATTCAAAAATCCAGGGTATGAACAAACATCACCCATTGTTCTTCTTCCATTCTTGAAAGCTCCTCAAGGGTGCTCCTTCAGGGTTTGAACAAAAATGGCATCGCCCACCTTGAAATTTTATTTGGTGACTGGTATGCAGGAGACAAAATGTATTAAATAAAGTTATTAAATTGCCATGGTATGTTTTAACAAGCTCTTATGAAGAAAAAATATATATCTTCTAATGCCTCTCAATGTCTTCCATGGGGGATTTTGATTATGATAAATTTAATAAATAAAATGAAATTTTATGATGAATTCATGTAGTAGTGATTCAATGGAATAGAATCATTTTTAAATGCTTTGGAAACTTTTTTTCACGATGTCTTCAGATATAAAAACATTTTCTCGACAGTTTTACCTTTTCCAAAGGGGGAAGAGGTGATAGTCTCTTGTAGTAGTGATTCAATAAAATGGTATCATTCTTAAATTTTTGGAAACCTTTTTCCATGATGTTTTTAGACATTTACACTTTTTCTAAAGTGTTTCACCACTTTCAAAGGGGCAAGAGGCGACAGTCTCTTGTTTCTCTTTCACAAAAGGTGTCATGTCATTCCTTGTTAAAGGGACAGGAGTGACACACTTCAAAATGTCACATTTTGCACGGTTTAAGTACAGATTTTCAGCCAGTGAGGTGGAAGGGTCTCTAAGATTGTTTAGGTGTACAGTTAAAAATGAACATTTCACTGTCATTCTCATTTTCAAATAAAATCTCATGGAAGAGCTTAGTCTTCTCTTTTTATCAATCTGATAAATAGTTTACATATGGAAGAGGGTATATCTTGGCTACAAACATGGGCTATAAAGTTTGGGGTGGCATGGGACAACAATAAAAAGGATTGTGGACAAATGTAGATCCTCCCAATCTCCCCCCTAGGAATAGGCCTCGGTGAAAAATGGATACAAGAATCTTCAAAGGAAATTTAGGATGAAAATTGTGCTCGCAAGCTGAAGTTTCATGAACAAGATATGGGAAAGGATATTGCTGGGATGATTAAGAAGAATTTAAAGCAAGATACATAAGCTCAAAAATGTCAAGGAGAAAACCAAGATAAATATATGAGCTCTAACCCTTGTCCTAAGTCATCCAATGCTACTTCTTCACAAAAAGTCTATTATTGGTGTTGATGGATAAAGAAAAAAGGGAGAGAGATGGTAATCATAGGGAAGGGAGAGTGAATATGAGATACGTGAGATCGACGTTTCCGTTAGACAACGCCATTTCACCTATCCTCGAAAGTTTGTTTCCTCTTCTTAATGAAATGGATATTACATTAAATATATAAATAATTATAAGCCATGCATTTTGACGCCCTTGTACATTGTTTTTTATTAATGAAAAATCTTCGACTTACAAAAAAATAACACACTACTTTAAATGGGTTTAATAACCTTGGATGGCTCTAACAATCATAGTTGAATGTATACGATGTTAACTAATTTAACCAAAAAAACATGCCTTCAAAAATGGTAACCACACTTACACTCCATTTACTGCATCAAATAATCAAGTGAGGCTTTATTGTAACCAAACATACAAGTCATTGAAAAGTTTAACCAACCTAACACAACATTAATAGTAATAACCAAAATGTACATGTTACTAACCAATTGAACATTGTGTCATGCCTCTAACATGTGCAATTGAACATAAATGTTGTTGATGGGGTTGATCTATCTAACATATCTCCCACAATTGTAGTCAAACACGCATGTTGATTCGCTTAATCTCCTAGATAATGCTAATGAAAAATCATATTAAAATCCCACCTAAAATGTCACTAATAGTGACAACGAAATGTGCATGTCAATGGCTAAGCTAACTGAACTTATATGTTGTTCATTGAGATGATTAACACATAGCTCACTATGTTGACCAAGTTGACAAACCATTGGTTTTGTCATTGAACTAACATGCCTTTAATAGACACAACTAAATGTACATGATGTTACACTAGTAAACCGTCATGACATGCCTTTAACAGTAGAAACAAAGTGTGCAAGTTCTAGATTGGGAAAACCAAACTAATATACCTATGATATTCATAATTTACCATACATGTTTGTTGTGATCAACCCTTCAAGTTTTCCCTTGCTTCTATACAAGATTAAGCATTCCATTCATCTCTCAAAGTAACTTTGATACATATACAAATTAAGTTTGTATTTACATGTTCGATTTGTGTTAAAGTGTTTCCTCTTCAAAGGTCACATGATTCTATCCAATGGAAATTAAGGTATGTACACATCCATAGATTAAATAGTTAAAGCATTGAATGGAGGGCATACCTTGTCTCACAAACAACAGGGTCTCATATGTCAACTTGGAAGCTACCTGCATTATAACTTAATATTAAATAATATTCTTATTTTTTCAATTAATATGAATGCTTCTAATACTTGGTATATTGCTAAGCAGATTACCCCTTGACTAATTAGTGAAGTATTTAATATTGGATAAGAGAGTTGTAAGGCTGAAAGTTTGGCTACCATGGGCTAAGTTTGGTGTTTGTATTATGTCAATGCAAAATTAGATTTCATACCTCTCCAGGAATCAATCAAAATCATTTACACATACTAATGAATGCCACTCAATACATGGTTAAAGAAGTGGTTGGGAGGAGTTCACTGTCATATCCATCCAAGGGTTTCCAAACTAGGGAAACAAGGTAATGTGTCTGATTTATGGGCTAATGTTTGAAAGACTTCCACGAGAAGAGGAGTTGGTGGGAGTCCTTATTATGAAAAGGCCCTGGACCTCTTTGTTTATTTCTTAAGGTAGGCTTGAAACATGTGACTATAGATATATGATACATATAATATGCAAACCACTCACAACACAACAATATTAAACATTTGCATGAGACATAACTTAATTTATTTTCAATATATTTTTTCTTTTAAAAAAGGCAAGATATGCTACCATGATGTAATACAATGATTCACCAATATTGGGCACCAAACAAATGACTTGGACCACAGGTGTTTTGTATGATGACAATCATTAAGCTATGATTATTAACCACTCTAACACCCCTCATTTATGGTCACTCATTGAACATGCTCATGAAATTTGAGATCATTGGACATGGTTAACATGCTTTGGTTAACATAATCTAGTATGGTGTGAGGGTTGTGCCTACAATGCAAGCTTTCTATCACCCTTTACAACAACATTACTTCAAAAAAGGCATTTGACATTGATTCATAATTTAGCCTTTGTATATGAGAAAGAAAAAAAATGTTAAACTCCGATCAAAAGAGGTCAATCTACCAAATAGTAACACATCATCGACAAAAATAAAAGGAGTAACGATGACTTGTCTAACTACACACATGCAACCAAAATTACATTTAATCCATCTACCTCCACACCTGCAACCAAAATTACCACCCCTGTGAATTTTGTGACTAATTCTCTAAAAATCCAATCTTTTATCCTAAATTTCTTCTTATTGCAAAAGTTGTCATAGATATTTTGAAGTAGGCATATTGACTAATGAATATTCTGTAATTTGCCTCCACCATCCTTGTAGAAATTATGGTGTAGAGTTGCAACTACTCATGAAGTTTTAATCAAAAACATAAGACACAAGCCTACTCTACTACTCTCTAGAAGTTAATTCACAATTTAGAACCAAAATTTCATACATGCAATAAGAAATAACACACACACAAAATTTTTCCTAAGGAAAACAATATGCTGAAAACCCCAATGTCTGTTTGCACTAATATGATCAATAGAAATGTATTGCAATTTATTTTCTCAACTGAGCACAACCTACAAGTGAATAACATGTTGCTCTACTCACTGAGAAGCCCTAAGCAAGAGTTAATAAATTTCTATCTCTATTTGAGCCCATATTTCCTTGCGCATCTCCTTGAGAAATTAGGCCACTATTATTTAGGAATTTTTAAAAATGGATTGCAAAATTCCCAAGGTTGATCATCTGACTGTATGCAACAGCTATACACTCAAGGCTAGTCTATAGTTGATGTTACACTTCCTTGGAATCTCCACCATAGCCGGGGAACTTGAATTCTCCATGCATTGGCTATTTTGGTTTGATTGATTAGTTAGTTGGATGATCACTGAGTTTGACTGAAGTCCCACTGCACAATTGGCCTTCAACTAGTTCCTCAAGCGGTTGAAACTAGTTTAACTAAAAATAACCTAAGATAATTGACTTTGATTGCTACAAATTAACAATCATACATTCTTAACTGAACGATAACTCCTCCAACTCTAATTTACTTTGTAAACCAGGTGACACAAGCCATGTCACACAAGTTAACTGCATCCAAGCTGTCTGTTGATGTGGAAATTCAAATTTTCTCAATTTAATCAAGGAAAAGTCAAATTGAGAATTTCTTGCTACATTTTTTAAGACTGCCTCTCTGCAAGAAAGGGATTATCAACCACCCCTATCCCGCACCTAAGGAATTTGAACTTCCCTCTTGACAAATATTTTGTCAAAATGTCAACATCTTACTCCTCTATCAAAATGGAGTGTAGCAACATCATCTGCGTCTAGACACAGTCTCGTAAATGGTGATATTGGATATCTATATGCTTGGATTGATCATGAAATATAAGATTCTCAGAGAGATTGATGCAGCTCTGATTATCACAATTGGATCCATCATCTGACCAAATAGTCCAGCAAGTATCTTTCTCATCCATATCGCCTCACATGTTTCTTGACTTGCAACCATGTATTATGCTTCTATCTAGCTAAGCACCAAAAATCTTTGCTTCCTGTTGTACCAAGAAACAACTACAAACCCAACACTAAAAATTACACTTGATGTACTCTTTCGTTCTAATGGACTTTGTGCCCAACCTGCATCTGTGAAGTTGCACAACTTCACTTCCTATGCTCGTCTATATGATATCCCAACCATAGCGTGTCTTGGCTCATTGACTGCACATCACATATCTGGTCATGTGTTCACAAGATACATGAGTGGACCCACTAGCTGTCAATAAATGGTAGCATCCACTTCACCTGAAGTGGCATCCTCCTTCCTCTAGTTGTTCGTTAGAGGTGTTTCCATGGGTTTACAACTCTCCATGTAGAATCTCTACAGTATCTCATTTTCATACTTGCCTTGAGAGACAAATAATTACCCATCACCTTGTCATACTTCCAACCTGAGAAAGTAGTGCATGAGACCCATGTCCTTCATTTAAAATTAGGACCTTGCAAGATATGATCAATGTCTCATCACTAGTTAAAATAAAATTATCAACATATAAGAAAATAATAAGAAATTTACCTTCTATCCATACATGATGACGTTTACATCTAGTTCACTTATGGTGAAGCCCAAACTTGTGAGATAACTATTGATGTTGGTGTACCAAGCACGAGGTGCTTTGTTGAGATCATACAATGCTCACTTGAGTTTACACACACAAGACTCTTGATGAAATGTCTCAAAACCATTTTATTACTCTATGTACACCTCCTCCTTAATAACCCCACTCAGAAATGTTGTTTTTACACCCATCTGGTGGATATTCCACCCCATCTATGTAGCGAGATGAAGAATTGATCTAATGGATGAGTACCTTACTACAAGAGAAAATTTCTCCTCATAGTCAATTCCTTCAACTTGAGAGTGCTCCTTGGCCACAAATCTGGCCTCATGCTTCCCTATTCTTCCATTTTTTGCCTACTTCGCCTTGAAGATCCATCTCAAACCCACTATGGATTTATATGTTGTTCTTGAGATCTTTTCCCAACCACAGTTTGTTGCAATGGATTCATATTCCTCCACCACTGCATCAACCCATAAAGGTTTCCCTATTTCTTCCTTAAAATATCATGGCTCAATTTCTATAAGCTTAGTCATCAGAGCCATGTTGCCAGTGTACCTATCAGGTGACCTCCTTTACTTACGCAATTTGAAGGATATCCCACATTCTCCCTCGCATCCTGCACAAGTCTACCAACTTCCTTGGTTCTTTTTCTACTTTCTTTGGAGGTTTTTCTTTAGTGAGTGTCTCCACTCTCTGCTCCACAATTTTTGGTTGCTCTAAAACTTCTTGAGGTTCCTCTTTTTGAGCTAAAATCTTGTCCTTTGGTGGCATCTAAAGCTTCCTCTCAAGAGAGCACCACATAGGTTTCTCCTCATCAAAATTTACATCCCTTCACATAACTATCATTATGAGTGATGGCAAGTACACATGTTAGTTGTGGGGATTTTTTGTGTAACCCACAAATACCCCGAATTTTGTTGTTGAATAAAGCTTATTCCTTGATTCTTTGGAGACATGTCAATAAATAGAGGCTCCAAAAATATTGAAGTGCGACACATCCGACCTTCTTCTTGAGAAAACCTCCTCCGGTGTAATACCATGCCAAGAATCCAATGAGAAATTCAATTCTGCAAACAAACTATTGTAATGCATGCCTCAACCCACAAATGCAAAGGTAGGCCTTGGTCATGCAACATCACCCTTGTTGCTCCCAAAATGCTATGGATATTTCTCTCAACCACCCTAGTCTGATGTGGGTTGTGGGGTGTTGTCAACTATTGTCGAAAGCCTTCTTTCACACCTAAATTTTTAAATTCATTCAACACATGCTCACCCCCATTATTTCTCCAGAGAGCCTTCACCTTCTTGTCGGTTTCTTTCTCAAACAGTTCCTTGAATTCTATGAACTTGGAGAATGTCCCATCTTTCTTCCGCATCAAGATATTCACCACTTATGTGAGAAGCCATCAATAAAATGGACAAAATATTTGTGTGAGGTAGTGGAGGTTATAAAGAAATGTTCACAGACATCAAAGTCGATCATTTCTTGGACTACATGCGCTTTGTTGTCCTGATCATGAAATTCAGATTTTACGTACTTCCCCAAGGTACATCCTTTGCATACATCCTGCTGCTCAAGTGCTCCTTTAGAGAGGCTAGTGGATATTTGTTGTATACTATTCGAGGTGCCATGATGCAAATGACCAAGGCTTATGTGCTAAATTTCACCTACATCATGGCCCTGCACTTTCGCTTCCTTAGTTTATAATGCAATACAATCCTCCACATCTAACTTATATAGATTCTTCACACAACCCTTGATATCCTTCACTTGTCTCGTGGCTATGTGTCTCAAGAATGTTTTTCCTTTGTTGAAGATCACATCATAACCACGGTATTCCAAAATTGCAACAGAGATGAGATTTTTCTTTAGGCCTACAACAAACATGACATCCTTGAGCCTGAGAGGGGAGCTTGACTCCCTCTAAAAGTTGACTATACCAATACTGGTCATGTTGTACCTTTTGTCATCCCCTAGCTTGATGTACATATGGAGATATATCCTCCAATTTATTGAAAAGTCTCTACACCCTCTCATGTGGAACAATGCACCTGAGTCCTAGTACCACACACTCCCCATCACTATGTTGGGCATTCATGCGATAAGGGTAAAGTCAAGGTCAAACTATGAACCGAAGGCTTCACCCACTGCTCCTCCTAAGGTCTTCTCACTTGCCTCTTTCTGTGGGCACTTCATAGCATAGTGCTCGTATTCATGACAATGGAAGGATTTAATTTTTGACAAATCTTTGTTCTTTCTCCCTTGGTTGGATTCTAGTTTGGTTTGAGATTTCTTCCCCTTTTCCCTTCTTTCCCTTTCCAACCAATGCAATTTTTTCTTCATCCTTGCCCTTGGATGAGTTCCCATCTCTAGTATTCTGACTTATTTCCTTTTGTACCAAATCATTCCATAAGTGTTCCAAATTCGGTAGTTTCTCCCTCCTCTTCACTTAATCTTAATAGGTATGCTAACTCTTGGGAAGGCCCAGAAGGGATATTCTTACCAAGTAATCCTTTAAAAGAATAACACCAACTCCTGCAAGCTCATCATGAACTTGTGTGAACCTCCTCATATATTGTAGGGTAAATTCATTCTTCTACATCTTGATATTTCAAAGTTTATCCTTGAGCACCAATGTTTTGTGCTCACTAATATTCTAGAACAAATTTGTGAGTGCCTAGCACATTCCATAAGGGTTTTGTTTCCCATGGAGATTGCTGACAATCTGGTTTTGTACTCCCTCCAATGTTGTTATCCACTCCTTGGCTACAACTTTCTTCCACTGAGTAAGGTTTTGGGCATCAAATTCTGCTGGTTTTGTAACATCTCTCTTGATGTATTCTAGCAATCCATTGTCATCGAATACCTCCTCCATGTGATCCTTGTAGTCAATGAAATTAGAGTTTCCTTCCAAGGAATACTCTAGCCTCAACTCGTTGAAGTTCATATTTTTAGTTCCTAAGAGATCTTGCTACATTGAACTGCAATTTCGAACCTCCTCAGAAACAAATTTGAAATTCATGCTCTAATGTGAATCTTGCTATGATACGATGTAGAAATTATGGTGTAGATTTGCAACTCATCATGAATTTTTTTCGAAATCATAAGACACGAACCTACTCTACTAATCTACAAAAGTTAATTCACAATTTTGAACAAAAAATTTGGACATGCAATAAGAAATAAAATACATGCACACAATATTTTTCGTTGGGAAAGCAATCTTCTAATAACTCCAATGCCTTCTTGCATCAAGCTTATGAATATAGATGTATTACAATTGATTTACTCAACTGTGCACGACTAGTAAGTGAATAACCTATCCCTCTTCTGACTAAGAAGCTAAAACCCAAACTTTGTCAATTTCTACCTCTGCTTGAGCCCCTATTTCCTTCTGCAATTCCTTGAGAAATTAGGCCCCTATTATTTAATTTTTTTCCAAAATGGATTGCATAATTCCTAAGGTTGATCATGTCACTGCATGCAACACCTATACCCTCAAGACTAGTCTACAACTAATATTAAACTGCCTTGGAATATCCACCATAGTTGGGGAACTCGAATTGTTTTCATGCACTAGAAATTTTGGGATGATTGATAACTTAACTTGATGATCATTGCATTTAATTGAAGTCTCACTGCACAACTAGCCTTCCACTAGTTCCTCCAACAGTTAGACCTATTTTAACTTAAAACAACTTGATATAACTAAATTTGACTACTACAAATTAGAAATTGCACATGCTTAACTGAACTCTAACTCCTCCAACTCGAATTGGTTGAGTGAAATGGGTGACACAAACCATGTCATACAAGCTAATTTCATCCAAGTTCTCTGCTGATGTGGAAATTCAAATTTTCTCAATTTAATCAATGCAAAATAAAACTGAGAATTTCTTGCCACATTTTTCAACAATCCTTCAAGTGAATCTAATCCATGTTGCGAATCTAGCACAACAATTTTCTATTAACAATGACCAATGTATATAAGTAGCATTCAAAATAAAAAAAACTGTAAAACAACATATATTAAAACATAATCGATGGAGACCTTGAAAACTACTCCAGCTAGGTTACCACTCATTAACGTTCTTCGAAAGTGCCTCCATCGCCCTAAATCCCATTGGTTTTTGTCAACCTCCATCACTCTACTTCCCGAAGAAACCATCAATAGCGTAAAGACGAACCCCTAATCCTTTACCTTTTTAGCTAGCGCATCATATTGAAAAATTTAAGACAAAAGATTTATTTTGTCTAAAAAAATTGTCTTAAATTTCCCCTCCATGTAGTAGTCTAGAATGCAACGACATACTTTAGGAAATTGGTTCACTAAATTATTGCCTAAGGTAAAACAAGGTTTAAATATGTAGGAACCTATCCTACATGGTGCATTTTGATCAACCTAGTAATACATGACTAGGTGATCATTTTTTGGGTGACAACAGATTGTTGCCCAACATAAGAGTTTTAGGAGCACATCGTATCACAAAAATATGTTGTAGCTTCACTTTAACAAAACACCGAAGGGAAGTCATAGGGAGAGAGAGACATCACTCAAGTAATAGGAAGGAGTGAAGTTGGAGGGGGTGAAACCTACCTGTGAGATAAAAGTTTCCTTTATCTATGAGTACAAGATCTCAATAAGGCAGGGGAGATAACCGAGTACAAATTATAATGGTCTGCCTAGAAATCTAGGTCTAAGGTAGATATTACATGATCCATTATATAACTACATCAATGGGGCAAAAAATGATACAATGAGATAATGATCCCCATATACATAATTTCCTCGAATACAGTGGCCAGGATTGTGTTGAAGCCCCGAAAATTGGGTCGACAACAAGGGGGATACCCACCCGGTCCGGACCTTTGTTGGAAGCTCCTTATCCGTTTAGTATAGAAGGTCCGACTGGGGATAACGGGACGCGTTTCCCGATCTGAGGGTGTGTGTGTGTGTAGAGTTGAATAATGCTGATCTAAGAGTACTTTAAAGCTAATTTAATTCAGATTCTTAAACTAACTCTATGATATTGTAGTCTAATGAGAAACAAGACATCTAATCTATTCTAACCCGGGATGTATATCTTCTATTATGCGATCTAAAGAGATTTCAAACAATAACTGGTAATAAAGATCATTCAGCTATCATAAGAATATAAATCAATTAAGATAAACCACTTTGCATAAGAATTTAGGCAAAACAGTTGTGAAAAGCATATCGCATAATAAGTTATTCATATATCAGACATAAATAAATGACTCCACCGTACAGAAGTGCCAAATGGTAACT
>APFE030496463.1:0-33620 GCA_000404065.3 Pinus taeda
TCCTATCCCCGTTGGTCAAGAGGGTCCTTCTTCGGTTCCTGTAGAGCAGGGGGGCAATCATATGATTCCCCCACCAAGTAGTTCGGTCGTTTCCTTCGATTGGAGTAATTTTATTGCATTCCGCCTTCCATCCTATGTGCCTTTCCAGATTATAGTACATGCCTATGATAAGGCAGTACCTAGCATCGCCTTGGATGAGGGTGCATCGGTTAGTCTCATGCCTTTCACTACTTGGCAAGCTCTGGGCTCCCCATAGCTTGTGCCGGTCATGCAGAATCTGTTGGCATTTGACGGAGGAACCAATCAACCTTTAGGGATCCTCCCGAAGCTTCCTATTACTTTGGGGGGAAAACTGTCTATATAGACATCATGGTTGTCCAAGGTTCTTTAGATTTCAATGTTCTCCTTGGCCGTGACTATGTTTATGCCATGGGGGCCCTCATATCTTCACTTTTCCATGTGGTTTGTTTTCCACATGACGGAAGAGTGGTGATCATAGATCAATTATTGTTCTTTAGTCCCCCGGTGCCTCCTGCGTAGCTATCATCCCCTCTCGGTTCTTGCTCACAAGCAGTCCCTTCTTTGCCACAGGTAAATTATGTGGCTACCCGTTTCGTCTCCGCGTCTGCTAATGATCATGTAGATGGTCTCGTACACCATGTACTGGGGGCATTGGAATCTGATCTATCATTGGTGTCTCATGACATGTGTTCCTCGCAGAGTGTGGTTCTTCCATCCAGTGAAGATCTCTTGGGAGTCATGTTTACATATGACCCATGAACATGAGTGATGAGCATAGTTCCTTGTCTTGTGTCAAGCTCATTAAAAAATTAAACAAGGAGTTCCGAGGGTAGTTTGTTCCTGTGTCAACCTCGTTAAAAAATGAAACTGGGTGTCTTGAGGAAAGTTCTTGATCTTGTGTCAACCTCGTTAAAAAATGAAACAAGGGTTATGGGGATAGTTCTTTTACTGTGTCAACCTCATTAAAAAATGAAACACCTCCTTTTCCAAATCGAGTCTTTGCTTAAGATCTCGTAAAATCCAAGTCAAGTCTTTCCAAGATCTCGAAAGTGAACCTTCTTTCCATTCACCTTGTTGAATGCAATGAAGCTTGGGAGGCATGTACCTCGATTTGTGTTGTTATGTTTGGGGCATGTGAACTCATAACAAGCATAGTTTTTTCGTTTCAAGCTTGTGTAAACACAAAACCGAATCCAAGCAGAGTTCTCCATGGTTCAAGCTTGTAAAAAATGAACCCATACCTGATTACATCACGTGATTGCCATTTTTATTCGCTAAATTCTACTAGATGAGCCTTGGTTGTTTCATTCCATCGCCACCATCTCTTTGGCCGATCATATGATTTCACTTGGTTGTTTTTCCATTCCTGAGGAACTGCAGCGATGAGTGGTTTTATTAGCCAACCTATTGACCATTACATGTTTTGAGCAGTTCCACCATTGCCAGAACCTGTTGCTACCCTTTATACCACTCGTTCCTCCAGGACGAGTCTCCTTTAAGCTCTTTTCTGACTCGTAAAATATGAAATGATTACCGAGTATTTTTCCCTTTTAGACTCGTTAAAGAGAATAAAAATGGCGGTCTGCTTTAAGCTCTTTTCCGACCATATAAACATGAAAAGATTGCCGAGATTTTGTCGTTTCGGGTTCGTTATTGGTTATGAAACGACGTGGCTTCAATTGCTTTTCTACTTTTACGGGTCAAGGTAACTAATCACGAAAAGTACTCCTTGATCGTAATGATCAAGCGGTTCTCTCGAGTATTGTTTTATACTTTTTTGGGCTCGAGGGACACAAATCTACAAAAAAGGACCCCCCTGGAGTTTTCTTTTCCGTGTCTTTTTCAAACTCTCTAAACATGAAAATACTTCAAGTTTTACCTATGTCAGACTCGTTAAACCCCGACGACATTGGACTCGTCACTATGACGAGACTCGAGCTTCTCCTCCCTAGGGCTCGTTAAACTATTACTAGGTTGGATTCAACTGAAGGTCAAACTTATATTACAATAACATGCTATCCCCTTCAAGCTTGTTTTCAAAAATAATTGGGGTACTCGCCAGCAATGGTGGGGGGAAATTTGGAAATCATCATTGATTGTCTATGGCAGCTAGTCACTCTTGAACATCGACACTTTTTCTTCTTGTTGGGTTGGGATATCCATACTTCGTTATTTTGCCTTCCGCGGGTTTGGTTTTCCATTTAGCCTCATTCCATTTGATCCATGCTATCTCCATCAAGCCTCTGATCCCTTGGTACTTGAATGCTGCCACCCTCCGGAGTCGTGTCGCCGACATGTTCAAGAGTATAATCCTTCTACAGTTTACATCCTTACCTCCTCCTCTGATACTCTGTTTCGCCATCTACTGCTTGTTCCTTATTTCGTGTCATTGATGGGGGAAACATTATGGCCCTCCTGCAACGAATCGTCTCTTATCGACGTCAGCTCATTATCCAGGAGACTGATCTAGAGATCCCCGTTGGTACCTTGGAGTTTGCATGCCTTAATGGCAAGTTCTTCACGCTTGACAGTCGACTTTCAACATTGGTCGTCGTTTGGGTGATTCCATGAGTGTTCGACTTCAACTTACTCTTCACACTTCGTGGATTGTACTAGAGAGTGCCTTAAGAACCATTGGAATTATTGGTGGTTTCTCTCGTGCTTGTTAACGGTTTTTATCATCGATCGGTAATCAAGCGACTTTCTATCATGCTCGACCTCAGTGCATCTATTCGCATGCTAGAATTTGTACTATGATTGGTTGGGTTTCAAGACCCCGAACTCAGATTACACATGTTCGAGCTGCGTGGATTGGTTCATGATTACATGACTCATTGATGGATGGATGCAACCATACTTGAGTCTTCATGGATGGTTGCGACCATACCTTTGTCATTATATATGGTCTTACTAGCTGGATGGTTGCGTCCATACCACAGACCTAGTTCGTATGTCTTTTGGATGGCTGTGCCCATGCCTAGACTACATGTCTTTCAGAGATATTAGTTGTATGTGTCCCTACAGGTTCTTCCAGATGGTGTTCAAGCTCAGTCAGTTTCATAAGGCATTTAACCCCTCCCACTCTCTCGGGCTTCATACTTTAGGGGGCATCTGTTACATAGTAATTTGTCACTGCCTTCACCCCAGTCCTTCTGCTATGTCATGTGTCCAAGTAAAACATGCTCATACTGAACAATTGCTCTCTAATGTTGCCAAGTGACCCACTTTTCCTAAGTTTTCTTCCTCATCGTAAGAATGGACTTAATATACGCGATGGACAATGGTTGTAAATAGTCCATCCGCGCTTTCAGTGCGGAAGTACATCTTTTTCCTGCGACAGTCTGATTTCATGTTCCGGCGCGAGGCTACTTGCTATCTTTAGTGACGGTCTGAATGGCTACATTTCCTACTAGCGATGTCAATGCTAAAGCCTAGTTATAAACTCGCGATGATCCAGATTAGGTGAATTCTTTCCAACAGTCGGCCTTTTGGATGTCTCTAGACCTGGTTGTTGGTATAGTTTGTGTCGCCCTTCCTCCTCTGGTATGGCAGTTTCGTCATATGTGCTACCTTCCTTGGGGATAAGCTCTCTCTTCCACCTTTCATGGAGCCTCCTTCTCCTATTTAAACACTCACCTTTGATATGATCAGCTAGTTGGTAATTTCTTGGTTTGAGCAGTGTTGTTAGTGCTTTTGAGTTTGATAGATAGCCGTTGTAGGTGTGACAAGTGTGGGATTATTGATAGCTTGTGGAAGGTTGCGAAGTGCCCTTAAATTTCTGTTGAGACTTATGAGTGAGAGAGAGATCTTGTATGTTGGGAGATCTATCTTCAAAGAGTGAATGCTTGAGGAACATACTAGCTAGACCCTCTGAGAAGGCTTGCAACGTTAAGACTTTGGATGTAAGCTTACTCTTATTTCATTATTAATATAATCAATGATGTTTTCCTATGTCTTGTATGTAGTTTACTTGATAGCTCATGACTTCTTGACTTTGTGAGTAAATATATCATCGTTGTTTTCCGGTTACGTGCTTTGTTGTATTTCCTTTGCATTGTTTCAGGTTGATCACTCATTGAGGAGAAGGAAGCGAAAGATGGAGCAGCGCAATGGAACTTCATCAACCACCGGTTGAGGTAGGCTTCCAACTATGACTGTTTAAGGAAATCTATTGTTGATCTGTCCTTGCTGTGACTAGACCCACTCTAGGGCTAGAGGGGTTGCCTCTATCTGTACAGGGAACACTTTCCTGCATCACAGACTGTATACACTTCTTTAATGAAGCCAACTTGCATGTATACACAACTTCCTTTAGCCCAACCTGCATATACCTCTAAAGGTACTCAGTCATAAAACCTCTGAACCACAAAATGTACCAATCAATGACATTCTAAAGATCTACAGTCAATTTACAGAGTTATAAATAGATAGCAGTAAGGATCACCATTCTTACTCAATAAATCAATCAATCAGACATAAACTCTTTATACATTCAGTTTTACTTTCAGACCTAAGAAGACTTCATTGATAGACACCAGTAAAACAACAACACTGATCTGATAGATTAGTCATCCCTGAACATCAAGCTTTTATTTTTCATACGCTACTTGGAATTGCCGAACCAACGTGTATACGCACCTTCACCAAAGTGAACTAGCGTATAGCTCTACAAATACTTAATTATAACTTCACTGCAATTCTAGACTTCAGACATACCCAAATCATCACATATAAAGGATAAAACATGCATTAGAAAATGGATCTAGCCTATCCATTATCAGAGCACATAGTGTTAAGTCATTATTATCTTGATCCATCATTAGATCTCATCCATCATCAAACACTCAGGTGCATACTTAGTTTAGATTAAGGAAAGCATAAGAAACCCATAACATGCATATTTTCTTTTGATCTAACACTTCATAAGATATTCATTACTTACGCACTTAGCCCTTTGAGCTTCTCCTCCTTATATACGTAGATCCTTTGTCAATACCTCGGACCAAATACCTTCAACCAATACCTTCAACCAAAATACCTTGGACCAAATACCTCAGACCAAAACCTTGGTTTTCCAACATGTACGTGCTTTTCTTCCTGTGGGAGTGCATGGATACGTATACGCTCTTTTTGTTTTGTGGACCAACCTGTATACATTGTTTTGACTACGTGGACCTGCGTATACGTCTTAAACTACTTTTCATCAACCTTTTCCTTTACCTTCTTTATTCTGATCAATAGACCTTAGTTCCATCTTCTTGTTCTTCTATACCAATGCCATGTTACCTTTGGATAGACCTGTTACATTATAATTTTCCATATTACTTCTGAAATGATTCCTTTGAACTACCATGCATTTTGTCACATCTGATATCTCTCCTGTAGATTGATCTAGTTACATAGATTCATCTAGTTACCATATACAAGTGATTTGTTCTGCTACAAGTGGGTTGCCACCAAGTGCAACACATGCAACATAATTCCAACAATCTCCCCCTTTGGACTTGATGGCAACCTTGTTGGTGTTGATTACTGCAAGATGTAGAAACTGTTAGAGATAAAATGCAACACCAAAATACTCTCCCCCTTTGACATCAAGGGCAAAGGGTGGACCAATATATTCTCCCCCTTTGATATCAAGGGCAAAGGGCTAGCCAAAATGAAGACTCTCATATATGAACAGCTGAATATAAACATTGATCATGCTCCCCCTAGGAACATGATGAATTCTCTTATTAAACTCCCCCTTTGTACATGTTGTGATGCACTAAACCACCCATGCTCCCCTTGAGCACATGCATAGTCTACAAAAATATTTTCCAAAAGAATAACATGACTCTATAACTCAACTAGCCGAGTTTGACCTTCCTATCACCAATGACTCATAAATACATCAATCTCCCAACCAAGTGGGGATATATCAAATTTGACTCATCCATCCAACCAAGTGGGGATATATCATGGGGATATATCAATTGTTTATACATGACTGAAATATAGTAATTATTACATCATCCTTCCCATGCATAGTGGGGGTACAAATTACATTATATGAACTTTATGCATCTTTGAAGGCATGATGACAATAACATAAAAGAAATGAGTGAATCGTCGTCAATTAATGAAGTTGTGTACTCAAGCTTTGTACTTCTCCTTGTCCTTATGAATATCATCATGTAAGCAACATATATGTATTGTATGCATCATCAAAATTCATCCATAATCACCCATAAATCTGATCTGAATAACAACTATGTAACCCCATGAAATACAAGTATCGTCTGAGATTTCATCATGTGAAACTCATAACCATAACATAGCATGATGTATCATTTAAACACTTAAGCCACATAATCATCATCACCATTGATAAGAATCATTAGGTACCAAAGACTTCTAAACATAATGCCTACAATGCATTATTAGAAACATTACATATTCTCCCCTTGAACATGTGCTACTTGTTCAATGTCTGATTTGATCATTGCATATATCAGTAAGAAATATCAAGGCATCATCATGAATCAGATATACATCAAGTCATCAACAACTTATGGGGATAAAAAGCACTTCTAAATAACATCCACATACTGTAGACATCAATCATCAAGACAAAAAAGATAATTGATAATTGTCTAAACCATATCAAATCATTTTTCTGACTCTATCCCATTGCTTCTTCATCAAACCAACATATATGCGACTATGCAGCTTCTAACTCGCGTATATACATGACTTATCTTCATGATAGTTGTGTATGAGAATTAGGACACTGAAATTTCATACTTTCAGTTCCTTCTGAGTCTATCCTGTCTGTATACTGAGCTATGCCACATCTTTCTGTCTGTAATTCCTTCTTCTTCCATACCTTGGTGTGTGATGATGTTTTTTTCCTTTTGGTATGTTGACAGAAATTTTCTCCTGCATTCTTTTGCTATATGCCCAAACTTGTTACAATCATAACATATTATATGTTTCATATTCCTTCTAAAGCAATCAATGTCTTTGTGACCAAACATATTGCAAAAAAAACAATATCCCTTAAAGTACCTGGAAGTTGATGATCTTTTTGTGTGACGGTTATTAGCTTGGAACATTCTACTTCTGCATCTTGGTGCAACATGTCCAAAATTATGACATACAAAACATTCAACATTATTCATTAGAGGAAATAACTGATTATCACTTCCATAGTTAGGAGTAAATGATTTTCTTTGAAGTCTTTCTTTCCTTGGTTGTTGATGGGTTGACCTCTTATCTCCTTTGGTGAGAATTTCAGATTTTGCATTAGAGTTTTGTGCCTCATCTTGTGAACTAGATTCACCTTCAACAGTTTCATGAAAACCAAGACCAGATTTGATGATAGGAGACCTTTGACTACTAAGAATATTATCCAAAATCTTAGTACTATCTTGAAATTGTAAAAGTTTATCCTTTTCCTCTAATTTACCTTTTAGGATATTTACCTCAACTTGATATTGCTCTTCCTTTTCAAGATACTGCTTCTTCATGATTTATTGAGCTTTTCTTCCTTCTTCCACTTGTCACCTTAATTCAATAACTTCATTTTCTTGTTATTCAAATGCTTGGAGTAGTTCTTCATTCTTCTTATTTGAATTTTTGAGATCTTCTTTAGAGAAATGACCACAGCTTCAAGACCTTCATAGTAGTTGGTTCTTTCTATAAGTTCCTTGGTTGTTGTGTCCTTTTCTTTCACTTCATTTCTCAATGATGTCACTTCATCCTGCAGCCTTTGACATTGATCTTCCTTTTCCTTGTACTGCTTCCTTACTTTGTTTCCTTCCTCCAACTGAGATTTTAATCTGGCAACTTCTTATTTGTAGGAACATTCCCTTTTATCATTTAGATCTTTTTGATCTCTAATTTTGTCTGTGAGCTTTTTAAATTCTGTCTCTTTTTTATTTCTTTCTCTTTCACCCATAAGAGCAAATTCAGTTGTTTTGCTATCACTTTCATTATCTTCAAATGAACAGAGAAATGTATTACTAGAGGACAACAAATTCATACCTGATAGTTATTTTTCTTGTTCATCTTCATTCTGAGGTGTTTCTAAATCTGAAGAGTTTCTTCCACATAAAGGCCAATCGTCTCTCCCACTGTCGCAGTTCCTTTGAGATGTCTTCTTCTTTTGAGGTGCTTTCTTCTTTAGCTTCTTTCCCATTGTTACTACAGATCTCCTTCAAGCGATCAAGCTTCTGCCAAAGCACCTGCTCTGATACCAATTGTTGGAAATAATACTGAGAGGGGTGTATCAGTATTAGTCAAATCAATAACTTTTTCTTTTCTTACTCTGATTTATATATGCTACTTCAGTGAAGGGAACTAGCGAGTGCACGTAACTGTTCTTAAGGAAACCAATGCATATCCAGTGAACTTATGATTTGGTTAATTCATCATATGTTTATCTTTAATCAATGCATCAATACTTTATTAAACATTAAACAGTAACCATGTGTAGTAATAAAAAATAAACCATTACACATAAGTAACACACATGAACACCAAGATTTAAGGTGGAAACCCAATGTGGGTGAAAACCACCTGCTATTGTCATCTCTATCTTCTTTTAATAATAAGAAAATTCGTTTACAATCTTGTACTAGTGCAGAATAATACCAGTACGCAGGCACCCACCTATAGAAGGCTACAACCTTCTCTCGTTCTCCAGCTTCTTCTAGAAGGGAGCTACAATCCCCTAGTTCTTGTATTAGCCGATATGTTTACTAGTATGTAGGCCCCGACCTACAGAGGGCTACAACCTTCACTCGTTCTCCATCTGCTACTGGAAGGGAGCCCCAACCCCCTAATCAAATCACCAGCCACTACTGGTAGGAAGCTTCGACTTCCTCACTGAAGGCTCCAACCCTTAGTGTCTTCCAGGGACCACGTTTCATAAATTTCTAGACTAGATACTCCTGGTACACAACACTAAAAATATGAAGGTCACGTTTCATTAAATTTTCGCACTAGACTCGTTAGTAACATTGAAGCTCAAAATCAATCACCACTGTAATATAACCATCAAATATGTCTACATCAACCAATTAATGAAACCCAATCATCAATCTCTGATATAACTGAAACCAATCATCAATATCTGAATCAACCATAACTAAATCAATCGATCACTGAAACCTCTGACATATTGAATCAAACAATCACTGAACCTCTAACACAACTGAATCAATAATTCATTAAAAATTAAATAATCAATTGGAACAAATAGATCATTGTAACTAGTACACAGATTTGAACCCAAAACAAATCATCAAAATCCAGAACCAACTGTAACCTCAAAAACCATGTGTCAGATTGTATACACTTCTTTAATGAATCCAATCTGCGTGTATACGCAACTTCCTGTAGCCCAACCTACGTATACCTCTAAAAATATTGAGCCATAAAACCTATGAACCAAAAACTGTACCAATCAGTGACAGTCTGAAGATCTATTGTCAATTTACAGAGTTCTAAACAAATAGCAACAAGGATCACCCTTCTTACTCAATCAATCAATCAATCAAACACAAACTCTTTATGTATTCAGTTTTACTTTCAAATCTAAGAAGACTTCATTGATAAACACCAGTAAAATAGCAGCACTGATATGATATATTAGTCATCCCTAAACATCAAGCTTTTATTTTCTACGCTACTTGGAAGAGCCTAACCAACGTGTATACGCACCTTCACCAAAGCGAACCAGCATATAGATCTATAAATACTTAATTATAACTTTGCTGCAATTCTAGACTTTAGACATACCCAGATCATCACATATAAAGGATAAAACATGTGTTAGCAATTGGATCTAGCCTATCCATTATCAGATCACATAGTGTTAAGTCATTATGATCCTGATCCATCATTAGATCTCATCCATCATCAAACACTCAGGTGCATACTTATTTCAGATTAAGGAAAGCATCAGAAACCCATAACATGCATATTTTATTTTGATCTAACACTTCATAAGATATTGATTACTTATGCACTCAGCCCTTTGATCTTCTCCTCCTTTTATACTTAGATCCTTTGTCAATACCTTGGACCAAAACCACTTAAGACCAATACCTTGGACCAAATACCTAGGGTCAATACCTCAGACCAAATACCTTGGACCAAATACCTCAGACCAAAACCTTGGTTTTCCAACATGTACGTGCTTTTCTTCTTGTGGGAGTGTGTGTATACGTATACACTCCTTTTTTTCTATGGACCAGTGTGTATATGTTGTTTTGACTAAGTGGACCTGCATATACTTCTTAAACTGCTTTTCATCAGCCTTTTCCTTTACCTTCTTTATTCTAATCAGTAGACCTTAGTTCTATCTTCTTGTTCTTCTTTACCAATGTCGTGTTACCTCTGAATAGACTTGTTGCACTGTAAATTTCCATATTATTTTTGAAATGATTCCTTTGAACAACCATGCATTCTGTCCCATTTGATATCTCTCCTGTAGATACATCTAGTTACGTAGATTCATGTAGTTACCATATACAAATGAGTTGTTCTGCTACAAGTGGGTTGTCATCAAGTACAACACATGCATAATTATTTCAACAATAAATGTTAAAGTCGTATCACTGTCAGTCAACTAGAGCGGGGCACTACATTTCCATTGGTAATCAAGTTGGCCACCTTGTTATCTGTGATACACAAAACACAACATTTGGGGAGATTTCCTGCATGTATTGGAAACAGTATTATGCAGTTCACAGTGACTTGGTAATCCTTATCTACCTAGTTACCCCTTTATTTTATTTTATGTATTTAATTTCTAAAATTAATCTATCAATGTGGAACAACAACCTCGTCGATTTCATAGAATGAAAATATTTCCTCATATACCTCCTGAGGCAACACTTGGTCATCAAAAGAACAAGAAAAAACAAACTACCAAGGCTGGTACATCGGAAGTTACCCCCTTTGGAACCACATCCGAAATTAATCAACCAAAGTTGTCACTTCTTATTAGTACTGAACCTGAAGTCGCATCTTTAGAGATTGGTGAAATTGAAACTGAAATAACTGAAACATTAGAGGTTGAATTCATTGAACCTAAATTGTAGAATTAGAGACTTTACAACCCGAGGAACCAATAACTTCTAAGCCAGTAACTTCAAAAATTATTACCCCTGTTTCTTTACCTTTATCTCGTTCATTGCCTTCATCTTCAAGAATTGGTGAAGGAAAACTTCTATTGGGCTCATTAATAAATATTAAGGAGATTATTGAAGAAGAGTGACCTTTGACTCCTACTTATTTGAGAGGCCTTCTGCTTTACCAAAATCCTCATTTTGCTATGCCTGATACTTGAATTCGAGCTCCTTTTTGTAGAACACCCTGTTACACTTCACTTGTAAATACTCCATACTCATGTATCCCTTTGATTATTTCAACCATGATTGAGTCAACTATAGTTACTCAACCCATATCTACCATAGTGAGTAAGTCAACTAAAGTGGTATCAACTTCTATGTTTGGTACTTTGCTAGAAATGCACCTACATGGTGGTCCATCTATACCACCTGGATACCAATCATTTACTAGGACTTTTTATGGAGCGTCAACGAGTCTTGGGACCTCTCATTTACTTTTCTCTTCTGGAATATTATCTGGTATATCTTTGTCGAGCATCCAACAACTAGTCCTACCTGTTTCACCTCAAAATTCATTTAGAAAAATAGTATAGTGGGAAAGGACAACTACAACAACAAGGTCCATCTTATGCTAGATACCCTCCCCCTAGGGGAAGTTTCCTCCTATTCCTTCTTATCCTTTAGCTAGGGGGAACTTGTTGTTGGTATGTTCCTATCCGTTAACCAAATGGAATCGATTTTTGCTCCATCATATGAAATTCCTCTTCCTATGGGCCCTCCATTTCCAGGAATGGATTTTGCCCCTTGGAATATACTTTTCCTATTCAACCTGGTTTGGTTGTAAATAAAATTTCAACCTGTCAACCTGCTCAGACTATGCTACAAGTTCCTACTTTCTAACTTGTCCCAATTAGTCAACTTGCCCAAGTGGCATTACAAACAAGTCAACCTATTCAGGGCTTATCAAAAGTATAGGGATCTTCTCAAATCACATTGACTTAGCTTGTCTAAGGTCCATCACAACCTACATCTAATCCAATTAGTCAAATCATTCCACAGGTGCAAGTACGTCAACGTATTTATAGCATGCCATAGGCCTGAATTGGTCAGCCTAGTCCAGGAATGACACAAATCTCATTAGGGAAACCTTCACAAGGAATATCCCAAGTTTTTGTTGGTCATACAACAACAATACAACAACCTTATCCAAGCCAATATTTCCAAGGTTCGAATGCCCAAAAATATCAAGTTTACCCAAACTATCAAAATAATCCTAGGATTAGACAACCTGATATGGGCTATACTAATTATAAAAACAATATGTATTAAGGTGGGATGCAGATACCAATTGCTCAAATTATCCCATTAGTATCTTGGGTATCCCACACCAATAATTAACATTCCCAAAAAAACTTCAACAAACAATTTCCTTTATCAATAACCCCAAACGGACTTCAACAAACAATTGCCTTTTATAGCAAGATTAGAATTACAAGATTTAACCTGACTCACTAATGATTTGATCCAACATTATAAATGGTGGTCAATTATTCCAGCTAAGTTATCGAGTGAATTCCCAAATTCAATGGAAATCCTAGTGAAGATCCGTCGAACCACATTATGACATACCATTTATGGTGTTCATCCAACTCCTTAAATGATGACTCTATTTTTTTGCGGCTCTTCCAAATAACTCTTATTGTTTCGACATTGAAGTGGTATGTCGAGCTACCTAGAGATTCATATAACAACTTTAACACATTGTCAACAACCTTTTTAACCAATTTCCAGCTACCCATCTACGATGAAACAGGTACTGAGCTTTTGAACCTCCTTAAAACAGTATGACTCTACTCAGATTTTTCATATACATGAGTGGAGGCGTCATCGAAGGTTTGTCAAAACTTATATCCCTGATCAGTTATTAATAGAATGGTTCACTAAATCCTTACTGCCTCCTATAATTGAATATGTTTCCAAGAGTGGATTTTTCACTGAAGAGAAATTCATTACTCGATCCTAATATCTTGATTTGGTTTACACCCAATCTGGCACGCTCTACGATAATATACCTAATTCTCTGATACCATCCAATGCTCTCCCACCTTCTTCCACTAAGGAATCACATGTCGCAAATGGTGTGATTAGTTCCATTAGTCAACAAACAATGAGTAAACTATCTATTTCATCTCCTACTATGACTACTCAAAACCCATCATATGTTACTCCTGTGGTTACTTCTGAGATTGATGTCATTCAATATATGAAAGGAAAGCCTCAACAACTTGGAAGTAAGAAGAAAGGTAAAGGAAAGAAGAAGAAAGATAATTTTTGTAGGAAAAACAAAATAATCCATCTCCTGATGAAAAACATAAGCCTTGTTACCCTTTCCTCATTTGTAATGAGGAATATTTTACAAGGGATTGTCTACATCGAGCATAAGTTAATCAATTCCAAATGTCATCATCTAAAGCATGTGTTGTATTAACAAATCCCTTTCCAAGCTAGGAGACAAATATGGTTGCACGAGATCAAGCTTCCCCTTCCTAGGTAATGATGTTATCTTCCACCAAACATAAGGACGATATCATGGTTGTAGTGCCCCGCTCTAGTTGACTGACAGTGATATGAAATTAACATTTATTTAGCCCTAATGCCCATACTTTATTCTTTGAGGACATTAGGTTGAGGATCTGGACACATGACTCTATTATTAGTGGTTGTGATGTTTATGTATGTTCTCCATTGATATTATGATGAAGATAGCATTAATGGTTATGTATGTTCTCTATTTGTATTATGATGATTGTAGCATTAATGGTTATGCATGTTCTCTATTGATATTATGATGATTGTATCATAAATGGTTATGTTTGGTCTCTATTGAATTTATGATGATGATAGTAGTAAAGGATATGTATGCTCTCTATTGATGTCATGATGATGATAACTTTGATGGATATGTATGTTTTCCATTTATGTTACGATGTTGATAACTTTGATGGATATGTATGTTGCCTTTGATGTTATGATGATGATAGCCATGATGGATGTGGGGCTACCTACTTGCATTAGTTCTGGTTCACAATGAACAATGATGCTATTATGAAAATGACTAACACTGCGAAACCTTATTACTAATGATTGTTGAGTATGGCAGGAAACCACCAGAGGCACTCGCATATGATGAGTTGACGACACTTGGTTTGATGAAAAATTATATTTGTCTTTGATATTCTAAGTCAATTTTGAAACCTGCTATATATGTTTATCTATATTCTAATGATATGTCAGTGGTTGCAGGCACATATTAGTTGCTTGGCTGAATGACTCACGTATGAGTGATGGGGTTGTACAATTGGATGGAACTGCATGGGAGGGGTGGGATAGTGTCCCTGATCTCATCCACTAGCACTCCCGCCATGACTTGGGTTGGAAAGGTTGAAACACCTTCGCCTTGAAGATCACGATGTCATGAGGGAAAGTCCCAAAGTTGGGTCGCTCATGAGGATTTTACTGGGGCTGCACATCAAGGCAGATTTCTTGATCCCCGACACCATTAGTCTCACTATAGCAGGAAACGTAAGGATGATAACGGTCTCTGTCGTTGCACCTATACTTTCCCCTCGTAGCCACTAAATGCTTGAAGGGCAAGTGGCATGGCAAACTTGGAACTTCAAGGAAATTTCTTGAAGGGCATGACCAACATGGAACCGTTGGCATCACAAATGAACTGTTAGGTGTGACACCCTTGGAACTTCAAGGGAAGTTCTTGAAGGGCACGACCAAACTTGGAACCCTTGAATTCATTAAAAATAAATAAATTAATAAATATAATCAAGATATGAAAACTATGTAAATTCACATCAAGTGGTAAATGATGATTAGAACCGAGGTAATTAAATCGAGAATAAAACTTGGTTTGATGGGATCATAGGAAGAAATAAAATATTTTACCTTAAAAGCTCTACCCTTCCCATGTTGGAAAATTTTAGGTAGATAATGTAATTTAATTAAGTAAAAAGGGGAAAGAGGGACATAAATGTAAGGATAAATATTAATCCTAAAATAGTTAAACCTAATTAAGAGAAGAGGATGGTGAATTAAACTAAGATCAATAAATTAATTTTTAGAGAAATTTAGATAACCTCCATGTGGCAACAACCAACATAAGAATATCCATCTAAGACATAACTTGAGTTAAATTAGGGAGTAGATAGGGGATCAAATCTTGCCTTATCAATTAACTTTAGTAGTCAACACAAATTAAGGAGTAAAAAGGGGGATCAAGAGACAACTAGGAGAAGAAATGGGAATCTTGTTGAGGTGAGAAAAAAATATTATTTTTAAATTAAAATTTAAATAAATAATTTTGGAGATCCTTGATGAGAGAGTTACACATGGGTGGGTGAATAATCAAACTATTGGATTATCAAAAATAATTAATTATGCATGAAAGGCCAAGTGTCACCTATGAAGAATACTTTAAAAGAAGGGGCAGACCATGGGAGAAAGAAATTTTTCTTTACCCTATTGTTGGATGAATGAGACTATGTCAGAGTACTGACTACGAGCTATAGTGAGTTTGGTGAGGTAGAGGACTTTAGAGAGGGTACTCTTGAGCCAAAGAGTGCTCTCCTATACCAGCTAATACATTCCTCCATTGTACAACCCCATTGCAACTTGGGGGTTAGCGGGGAAGGAGAGTACCCAAGGAGTAGGTTGGGAGGTCAACCAATAGGTCATTGCATTCGGATTAAGCACATCGACATTCACACTTGGAGGCGACTGACAATGAAGGAGGGAAAATAACAGCAAGTCAAGTTTGAAGCTCGTCTCCTGGTGAATGTTACCTATGTTGTTATAGTATTCTTTTGTATGACTTCATTATGGTTTTAGTTAATAACATGTAAATAAGATGATATGTTCAATAAAGTGAAATTTAGGAAAGTTTTCTATAATGCTTAATGATTTTTGAGTTCCCAATGCTATGTTCTTATGGTTGTATTTTAGCATTTAAAAAAAAAATTATAGGGTTTGTCTCATATGGTTGGTCCCCACACTTGGTATCAGAGCTATGTTGAACCCTTAAGACCTATGGGCCCATTCATGCATGACTAGTTTTGTTAGATATCTACTACATTCTGGTATCGATATCAGTAATCTTTAATATCACAATACTTCCTCTCGTCACAACATTGGCCAGGGCATGGTTTTACTAGCGAATTGGGTGTGCTCTCTTATTCGTTGAAGAGCTTTAGAATTTGTTAAATAATTGAAATGAAGAGCTTCAAAATACTATTAAAAACTCTAAAAGTGGACATGGTTTTTTTTCTTCATCGAAGTTATTCTAACACTGGAGAATTAGAAAGACCATCTCATTCCACCAAAAATTAAAGCCAAAATTAAATCTCTATCTAGTTACCAGTTTGAACATCTACGTCGGATTTCTCTCAATTTAACCGCTGATCTGGTCCTGAACCAAGTGGGACAAACATCAACGTGAAGCATTTCCCAAGTTTTATGCAGGTTTCTGAAAAAAAATGAGAAGAGAATAGATCCTTCGAATTGCATTGGAGATTAGTCTCTTAGGAGGGATTTTATCGATGTAGTCTCATGCCCTAGCCTCTTTACTATTTCCCAAGTGACCATGTAATTAGCATTGCACTTTCTTCATAAAGCCCTTGACCCGACCTTACCGTAGGCTTTGGTTTTGGTGAAATTCAAAGCCATGTTTCGCTTATCTTGACAGGATCAAGTATAAATTAGAACGCATAAACAAAAGTGCATGCCCTGTGGGGAGTTTGTGCAGAAATTTTGGGTTCCTTCAAGGGTTCAACTTGAAGCCATGACTGTGGGTATGTTCGGTGCAGGACACTAAATTTGATGGCAATGGATACCGTCTAGAAAATGCAGGATGCATATGTCTGAAAGTGCTTTAATAAACATATCCTAAGCCACCCTGGATTTGGCCTTATCCTTATAAAATTCACTCCGGATATTTAGAGAAATAGTGTGATGCTGGGATATGGTTTAAAGTTCGGTATACCTCGTCAGTAGAACTGATGCACTGTTGGCAATGCTGTTTGGAATTTTATTGAAAGTCTTTTTCGTGCGAGGTGGAATCTGATATACCCCGATGAAAGTTTTATCCTAGCTGTTTGCAACTAGAGTTTAAATTGAAGAAAATGTATTTTTTTATAGTGGTAAGTTTTCCTATATTGAAATTTTTGATTGAGTTATGGTTTAGAGGCAAGTTGGAAAGGTGGAGTGTATATTGTAACGTTGATCTAGGAATAAATCCAAGTAGGCAAGCTAGAAAAGGTGGATCCGAGACTGGGTGAAGGGCTTGACAATTGTGACAGTCCATGGATATAGTGAATGTAACTGTAAAGTGGCTTTGTTCATGGACATTTATGAGTTGTTGGATGTGGTGAATGTAATTGTAAAGTGGCTTTGTTCATGGACATTGCTCAGTTGTTATTGGAAAATACAAAGATCTGTCTATATTGATATTACAATCTTTGCTCGTATTTCGTTTCCTTTTATATGGCTTAACGCTCTATTGACCTCACCAATGAATCGATTCCCTGCTGTCAATGGTTAGAAATTGTAAAGCCTCATTCCTCTGATGGAAAATCTGGCCTATGTGAAGTTTTCTCCTGCAGGAACAATTTAACTATTTGTAAACATAGATTTCATTGAATAAAATATTTTTATAGTTTTAAATTTTCCTATATTGAAATTGTCCAATCGGTTTGTGCTCTGGCAACTAGTTGGAGCACTTGTGGTAAGGACGACCAGTGGGTAGGCTATAGTGGAAAAACCACACCTGGTACTAGATGAAAGTCCTGGTAACCTTGATAGCCCATGGATGTGATTATCTTGTAAAAACAAATGGTCTCCAGATACTGAAATTATAGGGTTTTTCTTGTGTTATTTTTGTAGCTTTCTTCATGCAAGAGACAAGAATTCATCAAATGTGGATTAGCTTATCAATGCAAATTTTTGCTTATATCATGTGTCTAGCTTGCTCCAAAAATACAGAAAGCCATCAAAGATGGATTAGTATATGTCAGTCAGTTACATTTGAATTATTGTCGTTTCCTTCATAGTTTTGAGTTGTAGATATGAGAAAAAACAAAGCAGATAGACGCTAAGAGTGAAATGGTAAGCAGATAAACCATGATGATTGAAAATTTGAACCTTTATAAGCAGTTAGTGGTATAACTCCCCGGCCATGGTAAGAGCACGCTTGCCTAATAAATGCAAAATTACTCTTAATCCCTGAGCTTTGCCCAATCAAAATCATAAATCAGCAGTGGTAGGATATTGGTTGAGGGGTTAAGGGGCTTGGTATTTAGAACCATCTAATAGGATGGAATATCATGGCAGCGTGGGCATTCTTTTTTCTTATCACCTCTTTTGCAATGATTTCTAAGAGATTCATGGAGGAAATATCTTTCAAACTTTCTAGGTTGGCAAAGACTCAAGGTTGATCAAACAACTTTTTTTCCTCTCTCTAATTTCAAGTGTTTGAATCATTAATATTGATTGACCCTTTTCACCTAATTTTAAAATCTTATCTTAGGTAGCATATCTCGAGCAACTCGCTCAAGGCTATATATTTTTTCTCCTGAAATAGGCAGATCAATGGTTTAATGGAATCCGTACACCATACACTTTTTCTCATGTATTACAAATTGCAAGCTAAAAAGAAGCACTAAAGTATTATTTTCACTCCCAAGTTATTTTAGATCTCGTCCTGGATTGATTTAACCAATTAACATAACTTTTCCTGCTTTTTAGTTTTGGTTTTAAATTGGCTTTGTATTTCTGCTATTCTGCTTCAGCCTATAGAATTTGTATCCTCCCAAAGTTGTGGATAAATACACAATTTTAGAGCAATACATATATTTTTATTCTTAAATTTAGCATATCATTTGACAATATTCTTTGTTACTTATACCTACAATAAGAGTAGAAACATTATATAGTTTAACAAAATTCATTTTTTTCAAATACTAAAATATGAAACACACATGTTTCCATAATCCCTTTCCTTTCATACTTTTCACCACCCATAAGTTGTGTTAGAGGGTTCAAGTTTTGATCTTAAGGTGTCTCTATCTTTCGATTCTGCATCTACATGCATATTCTCAACTGGTCTTTTATCATTTTTGACATAGCCAATGATTTTTCCAACTCTCTAACCTATGGTTTGATCCAATAATTCGCTTGTTGCATATCATCATGCCAATCATTCTAAAGCTTCCCTGAAGCTTCCTTAGGCAGTCAAGGAACCATTGACTGAGAAGGAAGAGCCTTATTCATTTGCAGTATGAGTATTGTCCACACAGAGCACACTAAGTTTAATAGGACCTCTAGAATAAACAAAAATTCAAGTATGGAAGATAGTTGTGATTATGAGTTATGTGTGCATCTACAGTTGTTTCATTATTCAAAAAAAAAAATTGTTGGTCTTGGGGATTAACACAACATACTGCTAGGTTATCTTGAAGAACCTGTAGTTCTCATATCGCATTTTGCTTCAAATGAAGCATAGGATAGGGACAATATATGTGTCCAGGCCATACAAATCAAGGGCTTCTCATGCTCCCGTCTCTGTCTCTTTGTTGTTTTTAGCATTTCACATTTTGATACAATTTTTGCCATGACATTAAAGGTAAAGTGTTGAATATGTGAACAAGAATCTAATTCGGTGTTGCAAATATTGGTATTGACAAAACTGGGTGGTTCATAAACTTGGGATATGAGAAAAATTAGGAAAATATTGGCAAAATATCATAAAATATCAAAAAATATAAAATAAGATTTAAAAATTGGGTTTCCAGCCCTTTTTAGTAGCAACGGAGATCTTTTTGAAAACATTGCGATAATTTTAGGCTATCATCATATTGTTAATTTATTACAATAAATTCTATCAGAAAACAAGAAGGAAGAAGATATCTCAAAGACAACCTTTAAGACAAGATTTGGGCATTATGAATTTGTAGTTTTACCCTTTGGACTGACAAATGCTCTAGTTTTTTCATGAGTTTGATGAATGGAATCTTTAGGGATTACTTAGACATGTTTGTACAAGTCTTTATCGATGACATTTTCAATCTAGTCAAAGACCCCATAAGAGTAGGATGAACACTTGAGGATAGTTCTACAATGTCTTAGAGAAAACCAATTATACGGGAAGTTGTCAAAGTGTTCCTTTTACCAAACCAAGATTCATTATCTTGGGCACATAATCTCTGGGGATGGTATCACAGTAGACCTGATAAAGATCGAGGCTGTCATGGAATGGCCAACACCAAACAATGTTCATGAAATACGAAGTTTCATGGGCATGGCAAGGTATTATCGTAGATTTGTCGAAGGGTTTTCGAAGATAGCAAGCCCCATTACCGAGCTCCAAAGAAAGAAAAAGAAATTCATTTGGATTGAAAAATGTGAAGAGACATTCCAAAGGTTAAATGTGTTATTAACAACAACAACAATTTGGAGGTGCTAGATATGGAACAAGAATTTTTAGTTTGCATTGATGCCTCCAAGGAAGGGATGGGTTGTGTGTTGATGCAAGAAGGAAGAGTAATAGCTTATGAATCAAGGAAAATTAGAATCCACGAAGAAAACTATGCAACCCATGATCTAGAAATGGCAACGATTGTTTATGCACTAAAGATTTGGAGACGCTACCTTCTAGGAAGTAAGTTTGATGTTAGGACTGACCATTGTGGGCTACATCACATATTCACTCAAGGCCACTTAAATGCCAGACAAATACAATGGTCTAAGCTAATTAGTGAATATGATTATGATATCCCTTACATAAAAGGAACAATAAATAGGGTGGTTGATGCTTTAAGTAGGAGGCTTTGGATATTTTCAATGATTCCCTTAAAGACAAATTTGAGGGAGAAACTAATTGATTTACAATTTAACGACACCTAGTACCAGGAGGTTAGCAAAAGTTTGAGAGAGGATGAAATGAGGGTCCCAAAATATGAATAATACTCCCTTGATAACGATGGGCTACTACAATTTAGGGGAAGGATATATGTACCACCGAATGAAGATATATGCCAGTTAATCTTGAATGAAGCACATCATGCAGTATACATGGCACACCCTGGTGTTAAAAAGATGAGTGTGGACCTGAAACCACTCTTCTTTTGGAAAGGGATGAAGAAGGACATTGTAAACTTGGTAGCAAGATGCTTAGAGTGTCAACGAGTAAAAGATGAACACAGACATCCAACAGGATTTTTGCAACCCCATGAGATACCAAAATCTAAATAGGAAGTTATATCAATGGACTTCATTGTGGGACTACCAATGACCTCAAGAAGACATGATTCCATATTTGTAGTGGTGAACATGTTGACCAAGAGCGCCCATTTCATACCAGTTAAGACTACATATATGGCACCAGAGATAGCCAGAGTTTTTATCGATGAGATTATGAGATTGCATGGAGTGCCTAGGAAGATCATATCTGATATGGGAGCAATATTTACAGGAAGGTTTTGGACCAGTCTCTAAGAAGCCTTGGGAACCCAGTTGAACTTCAGCACTGCTTATCACCCTGAGACAGATTGGTAGACAGAGAGGACTAATCAAATCCTCAAATACATGCTTCGGATGTATGTGATGGACCAACAAAAGAGATGGGAGGAGTTTTTACCCCTCATGGAATTTTCTTACAATAATGGTTATCAGAGTTCCATCAAGATGGTGCCATTTGAGTTCTTATACAGAAGACCTTGTAGAACACCTCTCAGTTGGGACCGACTAGAGGACCGAGTATTAATAGGACCAGAAGTGGTGCAAGAGATGGAAGAACAAATTACTATGATTAGGGGGAGGCTAAAATAAGCACAAGATCAACAAAAGAGCTATGTTAATGCTCATCGGGTAGACCGAAGTTATGAACTGGGAGATAGGGTATTCCTGAGAGTAAGTCCCACCCCCCCAAAAAAAAAGCTCTATAAGATTTGGAAAGGGAAATAAAATTATCTCCACGGTTTATGGGACCTTTTGAAATTTTATAAAGGAAAGGGTTGGTGACATATAGGCTTGCCTTACCTCCATCTTGGGTGTATATGCATGATGTGTTTCATATTTTTGTTTTGTGTCATTATATTTTAGATACTTTGCATGTTATTGACATTGGTCTTTTGTAGGTTTTAGGTGACAGAACAGTAATGGCAGAACCAGTTCACATACTGGACCAATGAACTTTGCAGCTTAGACGACGGTTAATGGACCAGGCTAAGGTCCAGTGGGACAGTTATAGTCCCAGTTCAGCTAGTTGGGAGGACGCCGAGGAGATGCATCACCGTTTTCCTTATCTATTCCAAGGACTTCGAGACGAAGACTATTATTAAGAGGGGGTGTATGTAGTTCCCTGCTCTAGTTGACTGATAGTGATATTACTTTAAAATTTATTTAGCCCTAAGGCCCACACTTTATTCTTTGAGGACCTCAGGTTGAGGATCTGAACACATGACTCTATTATTAGTGGTTGTGATGTTTATGTATGTTCTACATTGATATTATGATGAAGATAACATTATGGTTATGTATTGGTATTGTGATGATTGTAGCATTAATGATTATGCATGTTCTCTATTGATATTATGATGATTATAGCATAAATGGTTATGTTCGGTCTCTATTGAATTTATGATGATGATAGCAATAAAGGATAAGTATTCTCTCTATTTATATCATAACGATGATAGATTTTATGGATAGGTATGTTTTCTATTTATGTTATGATGTTGATAGCTTTGATGGATATGTATGTTTCCATTGATGTTATGATGATGAGAACCATGATGGATGTGTCCCCTATGCTACCTACTTGCATTAGTTCTAGTTCACAATGAATAATGATGCTATTATGACAATGAATTACACTGAGAAACCTTGTTACTAATGATTATTGAGTATGGCAGGAAACCACCAGAGGCACTCGCATATGACGAGTTGACAACACCTAGTTTGATGAAAATTTATATTTTGTCTTTGAAATTCTAAGTCAATTTTGAAACCTGCTATATATGTTTATCTATATTTTGATGATATATTAGTGGTTGCAAGCACATATTATTTGCTTGGCCAAATCTCGCATATGGGTGGTGGGGTTGTACAATTGGATGGAACTGGATGTGATGGGTGGGATAGTGTCCCTAATCTCACCCACTGGCACTCCCGCTGTGACGTGGGATGGAAAGGTTGAAACACCTTCGCCTTGAAGATCACGATGTCATGAGGGCCGGTCCCAAAGTTGGGTCACTCATGAGGATTTTACCGAGGGGCGCGCATCAAGGCGGATTTTTTGATCCCCAATAGCATTAGTCTCACTATCGCAGGAAACATAAGAGATGATAGTGGTCTCTGTCGTTGCACCTATACTTTCACCTTGTATCCATTGAATGTTTGAAGGGCAAGTGGCATGGCACCCTTGGAACTTTAAGGGAATTTCTTGAAGGGCACGACCAACTTGGCACCCTTGGCATCACAATTAAACTGTTAGGCATGACACCCTTAGAACTTCAAGGGAAGTTCTTAAAGGGCACGACCACACTTGGCACCCTTGAATTCATTAAAAATAAATAAATTAATAAATATAATCAAGATATAAAAACCATGTAAACTCACATCAAGTGGTAAATGATGATTAGAACTGAGGTAATTAAATCAAGAATAAAACTTGGGTTAAGGGGATCATAGGAAAAAAATGAAATATTTTACCTTAAAAACTCTACCCTTCCCATGTTGGAAAATTTTAGGTAGATAATGTAATTTAATTAAGTAAAAAGGAGAAAGAAGGACATAAATGTAAGGATAAATATTAATCCTAAAATAGTTAAACCTAATTAAGAGAAGAGGATGGTGAATTAAAATAAGATTAATAAATTAAATTTTAGAGAAATTTAGAGAACCTCCATGTGACAACAACCAACATAAGAATATCCATCTAAGAGATAACTTGAGTTAAATTAGGGAGTAGCTAGGGGATCAAATCTTGAATTATCAACTGACTTTAGTAAAAAGGGGGATCAAGAGACAACTAGGAGAATAAATAGGAATTTTGTTGAGGTGAATAAAAATAATATTTTTAAATTAAAATTTAAATAAATAATTTTGGAGATCCTTCATGGGAGAGTGACACATGGGTGGGTGAATAATAAAACTATTGGATTATCAAAAATAATTAGTTATGCATGAAATGCCAAGTGTCACCGATGAGGACTCATATAAAAGAAGGGGCAGGCCATGGGAGAAAGAAATTTTTCTTTATCCTATTGTTGGATTGATGAGGCTATGTCAGAGTAGTGAATACAAGCTATAGTGAGTTTGGTGAGGTAGAAGACTTTAGAGAGGGGACTCTTGAGCCAAAGCGTGCTCTCCTCTACCAGCTAATACATTCCTCCATTGTACAACCCCATTGCAGCTCGGGGGTCCGTTGGGAAGGAGAGTACCCAAGGAGTAGGTTGGGAGTTCAATTGGTGGGTCATTGCATTCGGATTAAGCACATCAACATTCACATTTGGAGGTGACCGACAATGAAGGAGGGAAAATAGTGGCAAGTCAAGTTTGAATCTCGTCTCCTGGTGAATGGTACCTATGTTGTTATAGTAGTCTTTTGTATAACTTCATTATGGTTTTAGTTAATAACATGTAAATTAGATGATATGTTCAATAAATTAAAATTCAGGAAAGTTTTGTATAATGCTTAATGAGTTTTTAGTTCCCAATGCTACGTTCTTGTGGTTGTAATTTAGTATTTAAAGAAAGAAAAAAGTATAGGGTTGGTCCCTACAATGATGGCTACAAGGAATAAAGATTAGGGTAACCTGAATCCTTCGATTGGTAAATCTAATGATCAACCTTCCAGCTCCACTCAATCTACCTCGAATCATCCTCCAAATGTAATATTGGCTGAATTAATCATTAAACCTCCTAAAGGATCCATTCATAAATCAACATTTAAACCTTATGCAAGAGTTGCATAAAATTACAACGTAGTTGAGGACTTAGCTCAAGCTCCTTCTGTTATGTAAAATCTCGGGGTATTACAGAACTGTCTTGCTTAAAAGAGATCTTTACTTGCAACAATTGGAGGGATTCAAATCTTGTCGTCTTTAATCATGAGAACCATATGCCTAAAGTTCCGCCCCAACTACATGATCCAAGTTGTCATTCAAAGTAAAACTATTCACTGGACAATCATAGAAGAATGTGCCTTGACTTGTATCATGTCTCTTTCATGTTGGAAAGCTATTGGTTATCCACATCTTAATGATTCACCCACCACTCTTAAGGCATTTAATGGAAGCAATTTCAAAACTTATAGGATTTTGAATTCATGGCAAGTAGAATTAGTTGGAAAAACTGTCTCAGTAGAGGTTGAAGTCATATATGTACCTTTGGATTATAACCTCATACCAGGACGAGCATGGATTTATGCCATGGCATCCGTGGTCTCAACCTATTTTAGGATGATTTATTTCCCTAATCATGGGATCATTGTGGCCATCAATAAACTTGCCTTTTTTGCTGGTAACTCTCAAACTACTGGAAGTATCCACTTGTGGGTGAATCCCCACATCCTTATCAACATGTTGGGATAGGATTTCTTAAAGACTGATCCTTAATGGGAACTTTTTCGCTCCCTCCTCCTGACACTCCCAATATGGTTTCCTTTGTTAATATGATTTCATCTATTCCCTAGATAGTAACTAGCATTTCTAATGTTGATACATTTGGTGAATGTATGCCACTCAGTCATGTTGAGCTTGAATATGAATAGATTTATTTGGCCTGTTCGGAAAATTTTGATATCAATTCCTCAATAAATTGGTTGATCATTCCCAAGATTTTGGTTCAACTTCTGACCCTTTCATTGGTATATTCTCCACCAACAAAAGCATCATGGAGATCATGATGTTAGACAAAGCACCATAGGATGATAATCATCATCACACCTGAAACTCTTGAAAATAATCTTAGATATGTTTATTCACCCAATATTATTGAGAAATTTATGGATTCCATATCCATTCATTATGTAAATTACGAGAAGAACTTAGAAAATATTGAAGAGACCATTCCTCTCGATATTTCAATTAAACCCAGGTTTATTGAAAATGTTCATATCAGCGCATCTTCTTCTCCTGATGAAATTATGTTATTCAACTACCTCACAAAATAGAAGAAGAGATAGATCAACGACTTCAAAATTAGCCTCTTCGATGAGGAAACCTCATTTACATTACACAAATGAACAATTCTTGGATGATACACATGATAATACCTCCTTTCTATATAGGATTCTATGGGGTCACAATATAATCAGAGCCTACATAACAATAATATTGTAAGGGCACAACAATAACAATAGTGGGCTTCCATGGGGCATAATAATAACAATATGGGGACTACATGGGCACAACAATAATATAAGGGGGTTGTACTAATAACAATAAAAGGCTACACTAGTAGTATAGGGACCTAACATGCCCCTATCCTTAAAAAGAGTGTTGTCCTCAACGCTTGAGTATTTCTGGATGCTTTTGTATACAATTCTCATCACCCCATGTAGACTCTTCAATGGTTAAGTTCTTCCCCTTGATGAGATACTCTAAATTTATCAATTTTGTAGTTGTCGAGTTCTTATTTCTGTGACTACTTCAGGTTCCAATATGATGTTTCCTTGCTCATCAAGTTCCAACAATATTGTTTGAAATGGGAGCTTGTCACCTATAACCTTCTTTAAGCCTAAAACATGGAAAACTGGGTGCACTCAAGAAGATGCAAGAAGCTCCAATTTGTATTCCATAGTAACAATATTTTACAACACCTTATAAGGACCATATTACTTTGGTGATAATTTATTATCCTTCTTAGATTGCTTGAGGGACAATTGTTTCTATGGTTGTAGCCGTAAAAATACCTAGTCGCCTACAACAAAACTTCTTTCGCTGCGATGTTGATATGCATATTGTTTCATTCGATTAAGCGCTAAAGTGAGGTTATCCTTTAAGAGATGGAGAACTTGTTGTTGATGCTCAATGTGATATTATACTACATGAACCTTAGAATAATTTTCCAAGACTTTTTGGAGATCTAGATAAATAGATGATTTCGTTGTTTGAACCTCTAGTGAATATATTACACCCCATTGTTCTTTATTTAGAAGCTTTTTCATGCCATTAGAGATGATTATCTTTCATGTTTTATCTAAAGTGGTAAATTACATGTGATACCCCTGTCCTGTTACATCTTTATGAATGAATTTGAGTGATGATAAAGAAATAACCCCCGTCTTTTGACGCAGATGTTCGAATGCTTCTCGAGGAAGAGGTTTTGTGAAAATATCAGCTATCTACTCCTTAGTACTGATATATTCCAGGAAAATGTTTTGTTCAGCTACTTGCTCACGGAGGAAATGATACTTGATTGGTATGTGTTTGGTTCTTGAGTGCATCACTGGATTTTTGCTGAGACTGATAGCACTTGTGTTGTCACAATAGATGGTAATTGGTTGATCTGTATATATGTCGAGATCCTTTAGAGCTTCCTTCATCCATAGTATCTGAGTACAACAGTATGCTACAACAATATACTCAGCTTCGGCTGTGGATAATGATATGGATGACTGTTTTTTTGCTGAGCCAGGATACCAAACAATCTCCTAGGAACAATGCATTTCCACTAGTACTTTTCTGATCATCTATACTTCCAACCCAATTAGCATCATTGTATGCAGTTACAGTCAGTGTTGAGTCCTTTGGGTACCAAAGACCGAAATCAGAAGTTCCCTTCAGATATCTGAGAATTCTGTTTACAACTAATAAATGGGATTGTTTGGGAGTAGATTGAAATCTTCTTGCCATTCCTACTACTTGCATTATGTCTAGTCGTGTAGCTGTTAAATATAGAAGGGCTCCAATCATTGACCTATAATGAGTTGCATCTACTAGAGAGGAGTCATCATCTTTGCTCAATTTGCAATTTGTGGTCATAGGTGTGCTCACGGGTGCACAATCCTCCATTCCATATTTTTTGAGCATGTCTTTTAGATATCTGGTTTGAGATATACACAATCCTGCTCTGGTTTGAGATACTTGAAGTCCAAGAAAGTGGGACAACTCTCCTATCATTGACATCTCAAACTCTTCTGACATGCTTTGAGAAAACTCATGGCTCATTTCATCATTATTACTAGCAAAAATCAGATCATCGACATAAACAAGAGCAACTAGTAACTTACCTTGATCTGTCTTTATGTATAGATTACTTCCAGCCACTCCCTTTTTGAAGCCTTGTTGTTGTAGATAGTTATCCACTCTTGTATACCAAGCTCTAGGAGCTTGTTTCAACCCATATAAAGCCTTTTTAAATTTACAGACTAAGTCCTTTCTTGCTGTTAGATCAAAACCTTCTAGCTGCTCCATGTAGACTTCCTCTTTGAGTTCCCCATTTAGAAATGTTGATTTCACATCCATTTGATAGATTTTGAATCCTTTTGAGCAAGAAAATGCTAAGAACATCCTGATAGCTTCCATACAGGCCACTGGTGCAAATGTCTCTTCAAAGTCAACTCCTTGAATTTGTGAATAGCCTTTGCAGACAAGTCTTGCCTTGTTTCTGATAACTTGTCCTTCCTCATTCATTTTATTTTTGAACACCCATTTGGTTCCTATTATGTTTTTGTCCTTTGGACGAGGTACCAGATCCCATGTCTTGTTCTTCTCAATTTGGGACATCTCTTCTTCCATGGCTTTTACCCAATGAGGATCCTTACTTGCTTCTACAAATGTTTTCGGTTCTATCATAGATAGGAGGGCAATGACTTTTCTCTTGGGTGTGATTGTTATCCTTCTTCGGTTCTGCACACCTTCATATTTATCTCCAATGATCTGATCTTCTAGATGATGTCTTTGGACATACTTCATCTTTGAAGGGGTATTAGGTGGTTCTCTTTCCTCTTCTTCTTATTCTTCCTCCTCATCTATTTCTTCTTCTTTAGGTTCTTCTTCTTCAATGACAGAGTCATCTTCATGTTCTTCAATTTCCTTTTCTGGAAGATCTTCATTAACCTTTACATTAATGCTTTCAACTATTTTCTTCGGTCGATAATTGTAGCACTTGTAAGCCTTGCTCCGTGTAGAGTATCCAAGAAATATCCTTCATCAACCCGAGAATCAAACTTTCCGAGTGAGCCATCATTTATTTTTATGAAGCACTTGCTTCCAAAGATCTTGAAGTACTTCACCAAAGTAGGTCTTCCTTTCCATAGCTCATAAGGAGTTTTTTCATAATTTGGTCTTAATTGAGTTCGATTCAGTGTATAGACAGCTGTCCCTACTGCTTCTCTCCAAAATCTAGGTTATAAGTCTACTGCTAATAGCATAGTTCTTGCCATTTCTTGGACTGTTCAGTTTCTTCTTTCAACTACCCCATTTTGCTGAGGCGTTGTGGCAGCCAAGAATTCCCTTGTAATTCCATGAATATTACAAAACTCACTAAACTCGTTTGATGTGAATTCTCCTCCTCTGTCTGTTCTGAGGCATTTAATTTTTGAATATTTTTCATTTTCTACAAGGGATTTTAGATTCTTAAAACACTCAAAAGTTTCAGATTTATACTTTATGAAATATATCCACATCATTCTAGTATAATCATCAACAAATAATACAAAGTACCTTTCTCCTTGGAGTGCTTGATTTCTAGTTGGCTCACACACATCAACATGGATGATCTCCAAGGGCTTCGATGTATAGAGCTCCTTTGTCTTGTGGCAGATTCTGGTCTGCTTTCCATGTTGACATGGACCACATATTGCTTGATTTGGTTTGAACAACCTTGGGATGTCTCGTACAACTTTGATCTTGCTGATATTGATCAAATTTTTGAAGCTTGTATGTCCAAGTTGCTTGTGCCACATCCAACTCTCATTTGTCTGACTCAGGTAGCATTTATTTTCTTGAATCTTGTTCAGAATGTAAATTTTTTCTGGTGTTCTCACCCCTTTTGCCACAAGTTTCCCTGAGGCAGAGTCCCTTATTTCACAGTCTTTGGTGCTGAAAACAACCTTATGTCCTTGATCACAGATTTGGCTGACACTCAGGAGGTTGTGTTTGAGTTCGTTAACTAGCAGAGCATCTTGAGATTTTCCTTTTCCATTGATCAGAGTAACTGTTCCTTTTCCTGAAATTCTGCCAAAATCGCTTCCAAAGGACACATTCCCTTCCTTTTTGCTCAGTGAGACAAACTTCCTTCTGTCTCCTGTCATGTGTCTGGAGCACCCACTGTCTATAAACCATTGGTTTCCATTATTTTGAGCATATAGAGCCAAGTCGCATTTGTCCATGCTGGTGTTCTTGCTACTCCTCTTTCTTCCTTTGAGTGGGCAGTCTTGTTCATAGCGTCCATTATTGTAGCTGTTAGCGCTTGGAATTCACCTAGGCTGAGATAGACAAACTCTCAAGGCTACATCAAACCATTTCACCTCGTAGCTAGCCCTACGAGGTATGAGAAGGCTCTCTCGGGTCAGATTCGGTAGATCTTTCAATATGATAAGCTGACCAATTAGGATCAAAGATATTAGGCTAGTAAATTGATAAGGGGGGTTGATTTAAAGATTTTTGGGTTTTTGGTGGCAATTGGAGGGAGTGCAATTCAGGGTGCGGGGATTGAGCACAGTTTTTGCAGGGGGATCTTTGGGGCAAGGTAGGAGTGAGCGCTGATGCCTTAATCTGAGATGGATGATCAGGGATGATAGAGAAGGAGCTAAAGAGGGCAAACAACCATTTGAATCCTCTCTATACAGTAGAAAACATAAATTTTGAACAAACTAAAAAGCTGAGCATGTCAAAGCATGAATTCAAACTTTACCACTTCATCTGTCCAAATAGAAGCAAAAGAGAGATGTGGAATACATAAACAGACTTACAAGAACATATAGAGAACACACCATCAACACAACAATCCACAAGAATCCACAATGATGTCTGCAAAATCCTGGCCTTCCTCTTCTTTAAATTGCAGAGATAGATGTACAATATACAATAAAGCTTTCTCCCACAAGAGTCCAACCTTCCAACCTCTCAAAATGACTAAGAAAACACATAATATAGGCAATCTAACCTCTTCCCTTGCCTCTAGGGGTCGATTTCATCCTTCTAGCAGCAGTCTGAACTAATTCCAAACTAAGCACTAGATAATAAGCCAGCTCAACCACTTGCCTCTATTACTTAGCTAACTGATTCATGCATTAATTATTCACTTTTTACATCAAGGAAGCTTCTAGAAGGGTAAAGAGAGATCAAATCTATCAAAGTGCCATGAAAATATTACATTTATCCATCATCCACAAGTAAAAATGGTCAACCATAGTCAAAACAGTGTTTTTTGACAAAAAAGGTCAATTCTGGCAAAGCTGGCTCGAATGGTCGCCCCCTGTCCATGTCGCGCCCTTTGCAGCAACTTTTGAGTGGGTTCCACTGGTCCAAATCAGGTGCAAGATGGCTCATTGGAAAGCTTGGTCTGTCTACTTTCCATCCCAAGTGGAATTTCTGAATTTGGAGTTGTTTTGCCCCCTCAAAAACCATTTCTCCCAAGGTCACTTTCTGCAACTCAAAAAGTGGGCAGAAAGTTATTTTTTTGATGTATTTTGAGCTTTTGGAGGCTCAAATCTCAAAATCAAGCTTCTCCCAAGTATTGGTAATTTTTCTCTTTGCATGCCCTTTCCAAAAATACCAAGTTTTCAAAATTCCGAGCAGTCCTCCAAAATAGTCTCGCTTGGAACGCGACCATTCAAATGGCCAAAACTTGTAAATTGCACAAAAAATTCACAAATGACAAAATTTTCTCCAAATTTCTTGAAATTTGGGCTGGGAGTCCCCAATCAAGTACCATGCTCAGACAAAGAGGCTTTGGCCAAAATTTGGAGTGGATCGGGCGTTTTCTTTCGTTTTTGTGTTTTGGCCAACCGTCCTTGGAGCACCTTCGTTCTCGCCGATATTTTTGATATTTCTCTCAAACCATGACACCTGTGTACAAAGTGAAGGAGGTTTTTCTTCCTTGGCATGTGGTGGACAAAAACCTCTCTCAGTTTTCCAAAATTCATCTTTAACTTCTCTTAAACATCATTTGAGTGAAACTTGCCCCGATGTGTGAAAGAAGGAATTTTGTCGAAATGAAGCGAAATGAAGGGGATAGGGGGCTTATAAATTCTTGGGGAAATTTTTGGGAGTGGAGAGGGATGTTAGGAAGTAGGGGAAAGTTGAATCTCAGAGATTGAGTGAGGGGAAGGGGTCCAAAAGGGAAAATCACAGGCCAAACCTAGAAAATTGCCACGGGTTGTAGCTAGAAACTAGGGTTTCGTGCAAAAAAAAATGAGGATTTTGGGGAATCTGAGTGTTGGGAATGTATGATATGGTACTTTAAGGATAGGGAAGGTGTATGAAATTCAGGAAATTAAGTTTGCCGATGATTACCATCCAAGAGAAATTTGCCTCAAACCTAGGAGAGGGAAATGAATTGCCAAGGCCAACACTGAAGCATGACAAGGTGTTAAAATGACTATAGACACTGACGATGATAATTGAAATATCCCTATGAATGATGATAGACTCACTGAATGATGACATTAGCCCTCCATTTGGGACAACTTTAGAAGGAGTGAAAGCAAACCCTAGACCTAATGCCTAGTGACCAAATTTTGCTTGAAAACTCTTTGAAATGACAAAATTTGACCTTAACACTTCACAATCACTTTATAAGAGCATATTTGATCACTGGAGGAAGGTTGTAAAGACTGACACTAACAGGTTCTATCTAAGACAAAGGAAGAGAGGCAGAAGGTCTTGAAGTAATAAGTGAATATGGTTGAGGCTCCTCAAGTTCAACAACCTCAAGAATCAAAGTGTCTGACTCATGAAGGTCAGGTTCAATGACCTCAGGAAACAAGGTTTCGGGGACTTCTATTTCGATTGTGTCAATTTCGTCGTCAATAATAGATGTAATCTCAGGCTCAGAACTCAAAGGAACAGATGATTCTAGCAGATTAATATCAAGAGGAGGGCTAGAAGTAGTTCCTGGAGTTCCCAATTTGGTAATTTGTGTCTTCTTATGCTTCTAACGATGGCCAGGAGTAGCCTCTAGTGGAAGAGGATGCTTATTTTTCATTCTATTGAATGACGAGGTGGGGGATTTTGTTCTTTCACGTTGGATAATAAATTTTATTAACACAAAAAGAAATAAATCAAAAAGAGGGTAATCTAGGCATAAAGGATTACCAAGTAACCGTGAACTGCAATATACACCTTGGCGAACCAAGGACTTAATGTACAACAACCAATATCCTTGAATGTTGTGATCAGTGTATCATGATATACAAGGCGGTAGACTTAATTACCTATGGCTGGATAGCAACCTATAGGG
>APFE030496463.1:37343-79357 GCA_000404065.3 Pinus taeda
TGAACCAACTCTTCACTTTGGCTTACAAAGAAAGAGCAAAAAGCCTTATACTAACATCTTCATCATCAACTTCAAAAAGATCTAGAAAATTCTCAAAATTCTGGACATGTTGCTCAGTGTTGACATTCTTACATTCACCATCAAACATCGGCAAGTATAGATCATAATTTTTGGGGAAAGCATGAAGAACAGAAGGTAAGACAAGAGGTTTATACCGATCTGGAATTTTACAAGGTATATGGGTATGTACAACAGGTATAGAATCAGATTTGGTCGCTTGAGGTTCATCACAAAATTCAGAAAAAGGATCTTGATCCAGCTCAAAAGCATGCAAATCTTTGGTATTCACAATCTTCAAAGGGAAAGAATCAACGGCAGGACGTGGATCTTTACTTAAGCATAATATACTTTGCAAAGCCTTCTTGACATTCTTGGGAAAAGAGAAGAAATAATTTATGACAAAGAACAAAATGTCTTGGATGAAATTCCAACTTGAATACCTGATTTTGCCATATTCTCCTTTCATGTTTCTGCTGGTTGGGATCATCCTCCAGTGGAGTCTTTGGATCTGATCTCGAAACTGATTTGGAGTCGCCAAGTGAATGATTTCAGCCTTTCAAGTGTCTGATCGTTGTTCACCATCAACAATCAGATCTGAACTTGATACATGTACTGGGGTAAAACGCAAATGAAGTGTTGTCTTCACAAGCTCACGGAGATCGACTGAAGCAGCGTTTATCTACTAACGCTGATGAAAAACAAGAGCGTTTTCGAAGGTTACCTGGCGTAACTTCAGGCTCCGTCTAAGACTTATGAAATAACACGTCAATGAGCAAACGACAAGTTTGTTCTCCCTAGTATGGTCACCAATATGTTAGCGCTTGGAATTCACCTAGGCTGAGATAGACAAACTCTCAAGGCTACATCAAACCATTTCACCTCGTAGCTAGCCCTACGAGGTATGAGAAGGCTCTCTCGGGTCAGATTCGGTAGATCTTTCAATATGATAAGCTGACCAATTAGGAATAAGATTTTAGGCTAGTAAATTGATAAAGAGGGTTGATTTAAAAAATTTTGGTTTTTTGGTGGCAATTGGAGGGAGTGCAATTCAGGGTGCGGGGATTGAGCACAGTTTTTGCAGGGGGATCTTTGGGGCAAGGTAGGAGTGAGCGCTGATGCCTTAATCTGAGATGGATGATTAGGGATGATAGAGAAGGAGCTAAAGAGGGCAAACAACCATTTGAATCCTCTCTAGATAGCAGAAAACATAAATTTTTGAACAAACTAAAAAGCTGAGCATGTCAAAGCATGTATTCAAACTTTACCACTTCATCTGTCCAAATAGAAGCAAAAGAGAGATGTAGAATACATAAACAAACTTACAATAACATGTAGAGAACACACCATCAACACTACAATCCACAAGAATCCACAAGGATGTCTGCAAAACCCTGGGCTTCTTCCTCTTGAAATTGCAAAGATAGATGTACAATATACAATGAAAACTTTCTCCCTCAAGAGTCCAACCTTCCAAGAGAAAGAGAGAGCATAATATAGACCATCTAACTCCTTTCCCTGCCTTTAGGGGTCGAGCTCATCTTCTAGGAGCAGTTTTAACTAATTCTAAATTAAGCACTAGATAATAGGCAGCTCAACAACTTGCCTCTATTACTTAGCTAACTGATTCATGCATTAATTATTCACTTTTTACATCAAGGAAGCTTATAGAAGGGTAAAGAGAGATAAAATCTATCAAAGTGCCATGAAAATATTACATTTATCCATCATCCACAAGTAAAACTAATCAACCATAGTCAAAACAGTGTTTTTTGACAAAAAAGGTCAATTCTGGCAAAGCTGGCTCGAATGGTCGTGCCCCCTGTTCAAATGGTCGCGCCCCTTTGCAGCAACTTTTGAGTGGGTTCCACTGGTCCAAATCACGTGCAAGATGGCTCATTGGAAAGCTTGGTCTGTCTACTTTCCATCCCAAGTGGAATTTCTGAATTTGGAGTTGTTTTTCCCCCTCAAAAACCATTTCTCCCAAGGTCACTTTCTGCAACTCAAAAAGTGGGCAGAAAGTCATTTTTTTGATGTATTTTGAGCTTTTGGAGGCTCAAATCTCAAAATCAGGCTTCTCCCAAGTATTGGTAATTTTTCTCTTTGCATGCCCTTTCCAAAAATGCCAAGTTTTCAAAATTCCGAGCAGTCCTCCAAAATGGTCTCACCCGGGGTGAGACCATTCCACGGGAAAAACCTGTAAAATGCACAAAAAATTCACAAATGACAAAATTTTCTCCAAATTTCTTGAAATTTGGGCTGGGAGTCCCCAATCAAGTACCATGCTCATTCAAAGAGTCTTTGGCCAAAATTTGGAGTGGATCGGGCGTTTTCTTTTGTTTTTGTGTTTTGGCCAACCGTCCTTGGAGCACCTTCGTTCTTGCCGGTATTTTTGACATTTCTTTCAAACCATGACACCTGTGTAAAAAGTGAAGGAGGTTTTTCTTATTTGGCATGTTGTGGACAAAAACCTCTCTCAGTTTCCAAAAATTAATCTTTTATTTCTCTGAAGCATCATTTGAGTGCGACTTGTCCCGATGTGTGAAACAAGGAATTCTGTCGAAATGAAGCGAGATGAAGGGGATAGGGGGATTCTAAATTCTTGGGGAATTTTTGGGAGTGGGGAGGGATGTTAGGAAGCAGGGGAAAGTGGAATCCCAGAGATTGAGTGAGGGGAAGGGATCCAAAAGGGCAAAACACAGGCCCAACCTAGAAATTTGCCAAGTTGTAGCTAGAAACTAGGGTTTGTGGAAAAATGAGGAATTTGGCGGATCTAAGGGATGGGAAGTGTTTTATAAGGTACTTTAAGGATAGGGGGAGGTGTATGAACATCAGGATATGAGTTTTGCTGATGATTTGGCCGCCCAAGAGAAATTTCCTTCAAAACCCTAGGAGAGGGAAATGAGCTTGCCTAGGCACAACTGAAGCATGAATAAAATGTAAAATGACTCATTAGACACTGACATGATAATGAAAACCCTATGAATGATGATATACTCAGCTAAATGATGACATAGACCGCCATTTGGACAACTTTAGAAGGAGTGAAAGCAAACCCTAGACCTAATGCCTAGTGACCAAATTTTGCTTGAAGACTCACTGAAATGACAAAATTTGACCTTAACACTTCAAAATAACTTTGTAAGAGCATGTTTGATCACTGGAGGAAGTCTGGAAAGACTGACACTAACAGATTTTCCTTTTCCATTGATCAGAGTAACTGTTCCTTTTCCTGCAATTCTGCCAAAATCGCTTCCAAAGGACACATTCCCTTCCTTTTTGCTCAGTGAGACAAACTTCCTTCTGTCTCCTGTCATGTGTCTGGAGCACCCACTGTCTATAAACCATTGGTTTCCATTATTTTGAGCATATAGAGCCAAGTCACGTTTGTCCATGCTGGTGTTCTTGCTACTTCTCTTTCTTCCTTTGAGTGGGCAGTCTTGTTCATAGTGTCCATTATTGTAGAAAAAAGAGGAAATCAGATCAAATTTGGTCAAGGGATCAAATGAATTGAAGGTTTTGATTTGTCCCTGCCTTTTGGGGGCATATGAGTTGATTATTCTATCCTTTAGCTTTGTCTTTTCACTTCTGCGAGCCATACAATGTCTTGCTTGATGAGCGAAGTTTTTACAGTGAAAGTAGTGTCCAAGAAAGATGGTTGTGTACTTATTGAAGCAACCATGGTTTGAGTCGATTTCTTTCTTGGGAATTACTCCTCCCTCGTTCTTTGGATTTGCGATGGGCCCTTGGTGGAGCACAGGTTTGTATTTGTTGTAGTGTCCATGATCCGACTCCACATTCTTCTTTGGAGTAATTCTCTCTTCATTCTTGGAAACTGGGATGCACTTTTGATAACATACTTTTTCATCTTTTGGATTGCAAGAAAGTGCATCGGCATAGCTTTTCGCACTATTCTTAGTGCTTGAGGATTCTCCTTTGAAACCTATTCCAGACTTGTCATGTTGAGGTTTTTGATTTTTCAAAATAGTCTCAAGTATCTGCGAGCTTTTACAACCCTTTTTAATTTGCTCCAACTCCTTTCTCAGAGACACTATTTCGGCCTCACGTTCTTCACAAGTCTCTTCTTTTTCTTTAAGCTTTGCTTCCAAGAGATCTTCTCTCCTTATTATTTCCTCCTTTTCCACTTTGAGAGAAATGATTTTGTTTCGTAGTTTCTCATTTTCTTCAATGGCGCTTATTAACAGTTCATCTACATTTCCTTCCAGCCCTGAGTCATCATCATATATGAGTGCCATGAATAATGTTTCTTGGCTTTCATCATGATCACTTTCATCATCTAATTTCTTTATGATGACCATAAAATCATCCTCATTAGACTCATCTTGCTTGGAGATGAAGGTTTTCTTATTGAACCCTTTCTTTTTGTGTGTCATTCTTTTAGAATTTCCTTCATCATCACTGTCATGTTTATGAGGACATCTTGCTGCATAATGACCTATTTTACCACATTTAAAACATATAAAAGGATACTTGCCTTTAAGCTTAGATCCTCTCTTCAACTTTCATACAGATTGAGCCAATTCGGATTCCACATCTGACTCATCACTACAGTCATTCCTTTCTTTCCCCTTCTCTGACTTTGAGGCCTTGAATGCTGCATCTTTGGAGCTTGGGCCACCTTTCCTCATTTCATAAGCAGTGAGAATTCCATGGAGTTCATCCATTTTGAGGGTATCTAGATCCTTTGCTTCTTCTATAGCACTTATTTTGGAGTTAAAACTGTCTAGAAGAGACCTTAATACCTTTTGAACAATGGTACTTTCTTCAACTTTTTCATCGAATCCTTTCAGGGAATTTACCACTTCAACTACTCGGAGGAGGTATGCTACAATATCTTCTTCATCTTCCATCCTCAAACTTTCAAATTGTCTTCTGTGAGTTTGAAGCTTTGCCTTTTTGAATTTTGAGTCTCCATCGTACAAGCTAACTAGCTTCTCCCACATGTCTTTGGCAGAGGTACAGTGCATGATTTTTGTAAACTCGGAATCAGTGATTCCACTAGTGATGGAGTTCATGGCTTTTGCATTTGCGATGTAGGCTTTCCTCTTGTCTTGGTCTGTTGGAAGAGTGGAATTCATTTGGTATTCATTTTGAACAAAATGCCAGACTTCAGGTCCAAGGGACATTAAGTAGTAGGTCATTCGTTTCTTCCAAAAACCAAAGTTAGTGCCATCAAACAAGGGAGGTCTTCCTGATGCTTTGTGATTTCTCATCATGGCTGTGGATCCTTCTTCAAGTTGTTAGGCTAGTATGAAGAAGCCTTACTCTGATACCAATTGTTGGAAATACTGAGAGGGGGGCGGTGAATCAGTATTTATTATTTTTTGTTTTGGTGATTGCCAAAAACATATATAGATATGTATATGTATACACAGAACACAGAAATCAATAGCTAGAATAGATGCTTTTATAAAAAATCAAGACAGTGCAATGAAATAAATACAATATAAGTATATCTGACTGTGAGTAGTTGCCAAGCTCCAAGTTGGACTTCAGTGAGGCTCCAACCTCCAGAGAACCAACTCTATTTTGCTAAGACACCAATATTGGACTTAGGAGCACCAACTCCCAAGGACTTCAATCCTGTTCAGTTATGAGGCTCCAACCTCTTGGGCTCCAACCCAACCTTGGTATAAACTGGTATGCTGCTTCACTCTGTTCAGCTGAGGTTCTCTCACTCCTACTCTCCTGCATCTGCTACTTCTGCTGCCTCTACAGCCTCCATTGCTTCTGCAGCCTTTTTTGCCTTTGCTACTTCTGCTGCCTCTACAGCTCCGCTACTTCTACTACCACACCCTCTGGTCCCTCACTACACCAACAGCTCCAACAGTTCTCTGTTTTTACTATTTTATGCATTCTCATGCCTTTGTCCATTCGTTTCCGCTTACTCGCTGGCTCTTTGGCTTCCTCCTCGCTCACTTGATCTTTCAGCTTCCCTCCTTGGTCGCTATGGCTTCCTCTGTACTGGCTTTCCATTCAACTTCTTGGCTTTACGGTCACTGTGTGTTAAAACTGTAGCACAGGCCCGTTTTTTCAATGATAATAGACATCCACCGAGACTGTTTCATTTAATGAACATGTTATGCTCCAATCGCAATCTCCATCACCCTGATACACCCCATGTAACTGACGCTTAGCCTTCTAATTCATCAAAACAGTTATCATAGGCCTTTCGGACCAAAAAACTTTATTACACAGGAAATATGTGCAAAACAGTCGAAAAGACTGAGGGGGCAGACTTCATGAATTATTACACCCACATTTAAACGACATCGGGTTCACTCCTCCACAACATTATCGCAATCGGTAATCATGGCTTCCCAGAGTTCTTTATATAGTGATCTCATGACATCGCCGATGGTCGATGGGCCAATCCTCTTGCGGATGCGATATGGTATTAAACAACAGTTAATATTCTCGTCGGGTTTGCAACCGTTCATCGCAATCGGGGTTTGCCCTTGGCGGAGGTCCGATGCAATATCACTATTGGCGATTGCAAGTCGCATATGGTGAGGGCCTTACACTGTATTACCTCCGCTCCGATTTCCCGATGCGATAATCGCTATTGGAAATCGCAAAGGGGCCGCTTGACACATTGTAATGCCTGCTTCCGAAGTGCCGATGCGATGTGCCGGACCCAATAGGATCCCAAATCTCCCTTGCATATATTTTCAAGTCCAGTTTCCACGTGTGATAGTGTAACGACATATATACGTGAGTTTTGGCCTCTGATAGTGTTTAAATGCATATATATATATATATTTATATATATTATATATATATATATATATATATATATATATATGGATTCTGCCTCTGATAGCTCCTCTTCTTTGGCATATATATGCTATATATATATATATATGTCTCCTTCGTTTGCTCCTCTTGCTCCAATGTGGCTCCTCTAGCTTGGTCTGCTCCTCTGGTGGCTCTGTTCTTCTTGCTTTGCTGCTCCAATGGCTATTTGCTCCTCTTCTTTGGCTCTGTCTCCTTCCTTGAATATTGCCGTATTGACATCAATGACAATATGTGTCCAACAATTTTTCCATTATATTCTACTTCAGAAGACCATGGTAGTTTATGATTGAAACCCAATGACTTACATTTTGTCATGTTAATTTCTAGGGGGAAAATACTTTAAATGGATCATTATTATCCAGTAGTTTGAATAGGAATCTGTCAAATCTAAATCTAAGAAGTCCTTAGTCTTCACTAAATTGATTTGTCACCTTGCCTCATCTGAAATAAAGTCAACATCTAATGATTCTATTATATAGGAATCTTGTTTTCTGATTGATTTCTTCGATCCCTGGTATGCAGATATCATCATTTATTTCTAGACCCAAACTTTCTAGCCTAACACTTCTCGCTCTAATTAGTGATGCATTTGATACCAGGCTCGAAATTACATTATACTTGGCGACACTCTATATCATCGTGGTGTCGATACGATATTCAAAAGGTGCCTCACTCATGAGGAGGTTGAGAAATATTTGAACGAATGTCATGTTGGAGCATGTGGAAGAAAAATGTCTTACTATGCTAGCGCCAAAAATATTTTGCAAGCTAGTTACTTTTGGTGAACCATATTTCAAGATTACATTCTTGCAATCCAAAAGTGTCATGCTTGTTATATTTATAATCGTCAATCTCATGCTCCACCTACTCCTATGTGTCTTGTTATCGTTTTCGAACCCTTTGCAAAATGGGCCATTGATTTCATGACCTCTAACCCTCATTCAACCTAGGGACATGGTTACATTATCATGGTCATAGACTATTTTACTAAATGGGCCAAAGTGATGTCTGTTACCACTCAAACTAGCAAGGGTCCTAGGATTGGATACTATAGAGCAACTACTAGGTCAAGGGGAAACAATGGATCAATAACCCAATGTCACCTTAGCTAAGGATCCTTACTCTTTACGGAACTTTCACCAAAGGGAGGAGACCCAGTAGAGGAGGAATCAAAATGACAAATGGATCAATGATCAGATAACGAGTGATTCCTAAAGCCTATTCACAAGAGAGATTCAATTAAATAGCCTATTTTCTTGAGAAGCAAGGTAATGGGCTCTCTAAGGAGGGATATAAGAATACCTTGGACTAGGGTTAGAGGATATGCCTTAACAAGGGGATTCCTAGACTTAAGGATCCTTATGGAGAAATGAATTCTATGTAGTCCTTGTGGAATTTGAGTTATAAAGTTGCAAGACCACAGAGGATCCAGGTGAACCCATACTAGGTCAAGGGTATGGAGTTGATTGATCAAAGAGGGGCTTGACCTAATTAGGGAAGATAATAGGATCAAATAACTAATTTTCTTTTAAATTTGAATTCAATTATCCAAGTGAGGACACAAACACAAAATCAGCCTAGGGAGAGAAATGATCCTCGAGTTATGGCTTGCAATATCTCGAGATTCCACCATCGGATTGCGCTCAAATTTGGAGGACCCCTTGAGAAGCTCCCAGCACAGTTGTGGACCAATTTACAAGGTGTTTGGATGGCTACAAAATATTTTATGTGATGTCCTAAGAGACCTTCTTAGGTTAGGCCTAGAATTCAGAAAAGTGAAGAAAAGAGAGGGAAATTTGACAACCAAAGTGATACAAGGATCAATGCCTTATTTCTTGGGTTTAATGGAGTCAAGATACACATATATTAAGAATTTTGTGTGCTAAGGAAGCCTAATTGATCCTTTCTAGCCTCTCCAAAGGCAACAACTAGGTTAATAGGGATTTATACTTCAAATTTGTTAAAGAGATGAAGTTTCAAGGTCTTTTAACCTAAGAGGTGACTCTAGGAACATTCACCCATTCTCTTCAAGTAAAACACATGCATTAAATCACTTATTAAAGGTTCCCAGAAGAATTTCACATTTACTTTAACCCATACAAGAATAATGATAATCATTACATGCAATGAACTAGTAAAATAACAAGAATAACATCAAAATTTGACTTACATGAAAGGGAGAGTATATCCATTCATCAACTTTGAATTAAAGAAGCTTCAAAGACAATAGAAAAATCCAAATATCGTAGTGCATCAAGAAAAGCTCTAGAAATTCATCCTAGAAAAAAGTGCAAAAATATCATAAGAGATACTAATCCAATCCAAGTGATGATGATGAAAATGAATCATCTACATTGTATTTATACAATCAATAATGAGTTCGATTTGCCTAATTTGGTCTAATTGAGCCCCGAATAATAAAATAATGTGTAGTAATAATATACCTTGGTGACAAACCACCAAGATAGCTCAATACCATAATAATAAGCCTCCCAAGAGGGCAGAATGACTAATAAAGTGAGTTGTTTGGATTTTGAAGAGGCCTAATGAAGTCCAGAGTGTGACATGATGTAAGAATGGACCTAAAACATAGTGGACAAGGGGGTGTCCCCTTTTTTCCAAGCATATCCCCTATGGTTCTCCCAAGTGGGTGTGAGGGGCAAAAGAACCTCCTCATGGATCTCCAAGTGAATAGAAACTACCTGTAAACCATCTGCAAGGGTTGGGAGGATGGCATAAGCCCTAATCTAGACCCCAGATCATCTGCCAAGTGTGTGGTGCATGTGTGGATCTAGTTGGGCATGGTGTACCAGGTGCATCAACCTTGTCCAAAATGTGGAACATGAGTAATCAATGAGTGGTATTAGGGATCCATGAAGTGCTCTCTGCTGTGGTGGAGGCCAATGGCTCTCAATGCTCACCTTACAAGTGATAATGTGGCCCTCTAAAGGGATAAGACCCCATATAGGGTGGCTAGGCCCCAAATGGAGACCCACCTACAATCTTGCATAAGATCCAATGCGTCCCCTTACCCTCTAATACAACAAATCATTAGAATAATCAAGTAAAAGAGCTTACAATTCATGGAATCAATGGGCCACTTCATGGTGGCATGCCCTTCCATAGCAGGATTTGGCATGCACAAGTATCTCAAAGCTTAACAAGGGGGTTAGAAAAGGACCCTATTAGGTTGTTTCATCCTTTAAAGGGGGTGACATGTCCATGGTACATCCCTAAAGTGGTAGGTGGAAAATAATAAAGTAATGGAATAGAGTGGGATTAGGGGAATCATTTAGACCACATGTTATGGTACAAGGGTATCGATAATAAGGGAAGCCCACACCTGGGTATATGAGTGTAGGATGGAGAAAATCATGGTACATGCATTACCTCGCCCTTTGTTTTTCCACCCTTCTTCATATGCCTTTTTCCTTTGATTCCTTTTTCTTCATAATTGCTCTGGGCTCAAGGGGATGAGAGCATGATGTGTAGTATATGCCAGTGGATACCCCCTTAAGGTGGGGCAGTTCATTGCCCACTAGTGGTTGCGACAATCATGGGTCCTTAATGATGGAGGGGGCTTATCTAGGGCCCATAGTAACCTGGGTGGTGTACATGGATAAGGGATAGAGCTTATGTTTGGATTTTCCCCACCTGCTAAATTTGTATGTCCCGATCATGTTTTCCATTTTATGGTACATTTATTATTAAGAGTGGCCAAATTATTATTTTTTATTTTCTTTTTAGTTGCATCAACCTCTGGGGAAACAATTCAGACCTAACCTAAGGTGTGGACAAGGGGAGGGAAAGCTGGCCCTATGCGGACCTAGTGGACACATGTGGACTCGGATGGGAAAAGAGATGAATAGGGTTAAAATGAGTGGAAGGGGGTAATGTATGTGGTTTCAGGAAGTAGGACCATGCAACCAAAATTGGTATTTCCCATGTAGTGCCAAGCTTAAATCTAATGTCCAGTAAAGGAGATCCCATGAGACTACAACACAAGGCTAACCACAAAATGGGGTAGTGGAGACAAGAGTACAAACTCAGCTCACCCTTTTTGTTGAATCCCCCCACCAATCCATGCCAAAATTTTCCCATGAAAAGTACACAAGATTACTCAACTATACCAATGAAAATCCATATATTCAAGGTTGAGAGGCCCACCTTTAAACATACAATCATAACAAGTGGGCGAGGGACCACATGGCTGGCTTAGGTGGTGGAGATAATGGAACATTGAACTATCTAGTGGCTACAAGGGGTTTCTGGTTGCTAATTGAGGACCATCTAGAAGAAAATTATTCTCCTATATACACTACCCACAAGTGATGGGTAACATCTGGCTTCAACTTAGACACGAGCTTTCGGAAATGTGCATAAAGCTACTCGAACGAAAGGTCATGAGAACACCAACAATCTCTTAGTACTTAAGACTTGTTACCTACACATATCAAAGACCAAATGCATTAGGAAACATGATTTTGTGGTGTCTTATGATCACCCATGCTTAGTATTAGGCTTTAAAATAAATAGGAAAATAAAATTTATTTTAAATATAGTTTAAATGCAGCTAGTCTACCATGGAACTACCATATGATGTTAGTTTTAATGAGAAAATTATAATGCAATGCATCCTACCCTAACATACATGTTACATCACAAAAATACTAAGTATAATCATAAACCCAATGCAACCAGCATATCATCCAGTCAATATGAAAATAGCTACCCTTTTTGTTACTCATGCAACAGACCCATAGGAAAGGGTAGGAATGACAACGTGGAAGGTCAGAAGGGAAAGAAGAAGGAAAATGAAGTAACCAATCATGGAGTATCATGGGGGAAGAGAGAGAAAAAAGATGTAATCTATTACACAAGATCCTTTCTTCCACCCAAAATATAGAGATATCAACAATAAACTCATAAACTTTAGTGGATGGAAACCTCATGCATATCATCCCCATCATGGTCCTTATCATTACTATTATGCTACATGGCCACCATAAGGTCATGATTGGGAGAAAAGAGAGACTGATGACATGGGATGACACAAGAGTCAGGTTTCTCATGATGATCATATTCACAATCCTGAAGGTATGAGGGGGAAGGAAGGGTACATATAATGGAAAGGGATCATAAATAGTTGTGACAATGTGAGAGTGGAAAAGGTGAGGGTTCATCGACAATGTTGCTATGCCATCGGGACCCTATAGAAGTCATGGGAAAACAAATCCTTTGTCAGTGTCATCATCGATATCATAAACGGGGCCCATTATTTCCAATAAACCTTCTTCATTCATTGGAGAACAAGGAACCTCCCTTTCAATGGTGTGAGTAGTAATATCATTATAAGTAATGTCCTGGAGAAAATGAGAGTCAATTTCAACTTCGTTTTCCAAGTCAATATCATAAATCAGGTCACCGTCAAAATTATGGCTGCCCATATCCCATCTTCCCTCATTAATGCACAAGAAATTAGAAATTTCATCTTCAGAGGGAGCTAAAGTTTCCATATCTTCAAACCCTCTTTCATGAATGAAGGTCCCTACTGCACCATGTTCATCCTCATGGACTTCAATATGGCTTTCACTCATGCCATGGAAATTCTCAATCCTTAAGGTATCCATTACGATCTTCATTATATTGATCCCACTTGTCCATATATTCCGCACTTTCATGATGATCATTCACACTTGAATTTTCTTCAAGGTCACCATGATCACCCAAATGATTACATTTTAAGGGGCTTTTTGATTGATTGTAATATTTTTCATTGATAAGGTTAGTCAAAATGTTAAAAGCACAAGTTCGACTAGCAAATTCAAAGAGATGATTAGGACCTTTCTCATTGGCACACATTATTATATAGAGTTTCTTTTGTGTTGTCCCATGAAACCTGAGCATGAATTCTTTATCCTTGTTATTCAATAAATTTTCGTAAAACTCAGCATATTTTTCCACATTATTTTGTAGTTCTTGAAGGTCTTAATCATTGAGTTTTGCAAATGTAGAACCAAGATTAATATCTTTTTGAAAATGGTCCATTTTTCATGATTTTGCATATTACGATTAAAATTGAGTTGCCAGGGTGAATTAAAATTCCTGATAGATGCTTGCTTCACCCTACAAGCATTAACTTTGAAGTTCAATCAAGAAGTAGGGTTTCGTTCTTTCAATGGAATCGATAATAATAATATGTCAACATATTGTATGGGGAGCAAAACACATGTCTCATGCCCCGACAACAACGCCAAAACGTTAATGCACAAACTAGTAGGGCTCTCAGGAGGGGATCCTATAGAGAAACTACTAGGTCAAGGGGAAACAATGGAGCGATATCCCAATGTCACCTTAGCTAAGGATCCCTTCTCTTTACAAACTCTCATCGATGGGAGGAGACCCAATATAAGAGGAATCACAATGACGAATGGATTAATGATCAGATAAGGAGCAATTTTGGTGGTCTGGTTGTAGGTGTAAGGGATAATCGTTCAAATCCTGAAATGATCTCCTCAAATGTAGGTGGAAGTTATTCTTCTATTTCCCTTGGAGTTTCAGTCATCTGCCTCCAAACTTAGATATTCTACTAAACAACCGAATTGATAAATTTACTCGGGAAATAGTAGAACTTCACTTACCTTTAATTGAAAGGAGTTAACCCCCATTCAAAAACTTCTCGAGTCCACCTTTTCCACAATCCTCTACCTCTCTCATGGAACCGAAATAAAACAAAGCTCTAGATTATAATTTCTTGGATCCGAAATTTGGATTAACTCGCGTATACTTTTACCACGCAACCACCATTGGATCGCGGCCTCCACAACAGACAGTTACGATTATCCAGACTTCAACGGAATTAAGCCATAGTTGAATTGTTCATTGGGTCCAAAAATTTTATTAACCACCGTTCACTTCTCCACATGACATTTGTTGGATCTCGCTCCTCTAATCGGACGACCCAAATCAACTACGCTATTACCCCAGTTTGATAAAATGTTGCGTCTAGTTTTGGGTTAAACCTCGATGTTGATTTCCACGCGACTACTGTAGATCTAACGGTTCTGTCGATCAGACGGTTCTAGGCTTCTTTGGTTTTCCTCACAAGTTGATCGGACTTTTTCCTCCTTCCACTATGATTTTAACGGTTCTGCCAGGTTTAGCTCTTCACTAATGAATTTATAGTTTAGCTAATTAAAGTTCCAAGGGTCGAAACACATTCGACTTAACTTAATACACAGTGAATGAGGAATTTAAACACAAGAACACTAGATCATACAGAACTCTAAGTTTACAGGCCAAATTGGAATTCAATAATACACAGAGATATTTCAAAGGAATTAAAACCTCCGAGATTTAACCTTTCATGCATAAAATACACAGAGATACATAGATATTTCAATTCTTTTACAGTCTAACTCTCCATAACCAAATCCAGCCAAATCCCCTTACAATAGTTCAAAATTTACATAAATAGTTTACATCCAACAATCTGATCCTCAATGAATGGATCAAATCTATCTAATCCTAGATAAATACCTAAACTGCTTGATATTCTCCTCGAGAATCTCAACTAAGTCTAAACTACTTGGATTAATTACAAAATCCTTCAAATACCTATATTCTATCTCAATTTCTATCTAGAAAACTTTGTAAATTGACAGCTAAAGGATCCCACTCCTTTGCTTGTAAACATTTTTTTGATTTTTCGAATAAAATGAAGCCTTTTGTCTTTAAGCCTCATGCTCCTGCATGAGATTCCTAAATCCTATTCACAAGAGAGACTCAATTAAATAACTTACTTTATTGAGAAGCAAGGTGATGGGCTCTATAAGAAGGGCTATGAGAATACCTTGGTCTAGGGTTAGAGGATATGCCTTCACAAGGTGCTTCCTAGATTAAGGATCCTTATGGAGAAATGGATTCTATGTAATCCTTGAGAAATTTGAGTTATAAATTTGTAGGACCATAGAGAACCTAGGTGAACCCAAACTAGGTTAAGGGTATGGAGTTGATCAACCAAAGAGGGGCTTGACCTAATTAGGGAAGAGAATAGGATCAAAGAACTATTTTTATTTTGAAATTTGAATGCAATGATCCAAGCGAGGACACTAACCCAAAATCAACCAAGGGAGAGAAATGATCATCGAGCTAGGGTTTGTGATATCTCAGGATTCCACCATTGGATTGTGCTCAAGTTTGGAGGACCCCTTGAGAAAACCCCAACATAGTTGTGGACCAATTTTAAAGATGAACCTCATTAGTAGGTTTGAAACGTCGACCATAAGACACTGACAATGTGATTTATCTGAAAGCTAGCTACAAAAATAAATATGGATCACAAAAGTTTGAGATCAAATAATTTTAAAGGTGTTTGGATGGATATAAAATATTTTTTGTGATGCCCTAAGATACCTTTTGGGGTTAGGCCTATAATTGGGAAAGTGAAGAAAAGAGAGGGAAATTTGACCACCAAATGGATATGAGAATCAATGCCTTATTTCTTTGGCTTGATGGAGTCAAGATACACATGGATCGATAATTTCGTGTGTTAAGGAGCCCTAATTGATCTTTTCTAGCCTCTCCAAGGGAAATAGATAGGTCAATAGTGATTTATACTTCAAATTTGTCAAAGAGATGGATTTTTGAGGTCTATTAACCTCAGAGTTGCCTCTAGGAACATTCACTAACTATCTTCAAGTACAATGCATGCATTAAATTACTTATCCAAGGTTCCCAGAATAATTTCACATTTAATTTAAACCATACAAGAATAATGGAAATCGTTACATGCAATAAACCAATAAAATAACAAGAATAACACCAAAATTCGACTTACATGAGAGAGAGAGTATATCCATTCAACATTTTTTTATTAGAGAAGCTCCAAAGACAATAACGAAATCCAAACATCATAGTGCATCAAGAAAATCTCCAAAAAATCATCCCAGCAAAAAGTGTGAAAATATCATAAGAGATACTAATCCAATCCAAGTGAGGATGTTGAAAATGAATCACCTCACTTGTATTTATACAATAACTAATGAGTTTTATTTGCCTAATTTGGTCTAATTAATCCCCAAATAATAAAATAATGGGAAATAATAACATCCCTTGGTGACAAGCCTACCAAGATAGCTCAATAACATAATAATAAGCCTGCCAAGAGGGTAGAATGATCAATAACATGAGTTGTTGGGCCATTGAGGAGGCCTAATGAAGTCAAAATGGTGCCATGATGTAAGAATGGACCTGAAACATAGTGAAGGGCAATGAAGAGTAATCGTGCGTGTACTGCTCGATCTGTATGCATATTTCCTAACCTTACCTATAATATACCTTTGAGGTTGTAAAGGTCCGTTCCATAGCCTGTCAAAACCTGGACAATGGGGTGTCCCCTTGTTTTCCAAGCATATCCCTATAGTGCTCCCAAGCGGGTGTGAGGGGCACAAGGACCTCGTCATGGGTATCCAAATGAATAAAAATTGCATGTAAACCATCTGCAAGGGATGGTAGGATGGCATAAGCCCTCATTTAGACCCTAGATCATTTTCCAAGTGTGTGGTGCATGCTTGGAGTCGGTTGGGCATGGTGAACCAGGTGCATCATCTATTACTTTTTCATAAGGATATATTATTCTTTGCTTTGATAATTTCATTTCTTCATTAACACATTAAGTTCACCCCATAACATCATAAAATTATTTAGATTTACATCATTATTTATCATCATACTATGTAGAAAGAAAAATATAATGAGCATCATGCACACGTATCAACGTCTAAGCCCACATAGAGACACCAAGACTAGTCGGAGACGAAGGAAAAACCCTTGCAAATTATTCTTCTTATAGATTTTCATCAAATGATTCAACAAAAGAGAGTACAATGATCCATATCTTCATTTATGCAACTAACCAACAAAAACAACTACAACATCCATAAATGAACCCAACAAAGCTTATGCTAAAAAATCTGATTATGAAGGCTGTAATGAATTATCACTGTCTATAGTCAACAACAAAACCCTGTGGTCACCAAGTGAAATATTTGGACAACTAAGATTCCATCATTTGATTCTTGGTCGCACAGAGGAGTTATTCGAGCGACTATGGCTTCCTAGTTTCTCTTTGAAGCACTACAAGCGAGCGACTATGGCCAGATCTGCCCAAATATATCTCAGAGCCTTGATTGTACCCTTCAAGATGTTATGTGAGAAAGTATAATAGCCCAATCACTCCCTTAAGCTTGACAGTGTGCGACTGCGATTCTGAAACCCTAACTCTCAGTCACATGCAAAGTAAGATGTTTATGTGACTGGAAGGCTCTAGTTTCACTCATGAACCTCTGTGGGAGTTACTGTAGTCAAAACCTTCCTATGGTGTGCCTGCAACTATGGCCCAAAAACCCTATAGATCTGAAATATGAGCTTCTGACCCTGCAATTTCACCTCAGAGTGAACCTATTCTTTTGAGGACAAGCCTCAGATTTGTGCGAGCCAGAAACCAAGATAGAAAAATGTCTCATGATTGTGTCCAAATGAGGTAGAGGGCACTTGTATTTCTAGCCTTTCAAGGTGGTCCACTTTGCTTTAGGGCCGACCTTATCAAATATGCACATTAGGATTTTCTTCATTACACTTTCCCTTATCTGATTTGAGTGATATTTAGGTCAATTTTGGTCCTCTCAAAAAGAGGAAATCAATGCAATTATTATATCCATCAAGTGAGTTTTCCAAAGTAGAATTTTACTCCAGTTGCATATTTTTAACACTCCCTCTCAACTAGGGAAAATTTCACCTGCCAATATCAGACAATCGATCATCATGTCTTCATGTCATCATATCCCATCCAGACTCAAGTATGTCATCATCTCAAATCATCAATGTTCATCTCACTCTAGCATATTACTGCTTATCTCTTGAATTTCCCTTCTCATATGTTGAACATTCTTGAATCTAAAAGAAGAAGATTTTTTACATGGAAGGGGAGCTCAATCTACCAACTTCTGTCCATCGGGCTACTACCAGGAATCTCTTTCAGCGGGCTATTACCTGGGAATATTAGTGGGGAGCTAAATCTACGATTTGTATCATCATCGGAGGGAATACCATCATGGAGCATATCTCAACCTGGAACCACATTGGGGAGCACATCTCGACCGAGAATCTCATGGGGGAGCTACTAATACGACCCCATATCAAGAAATAGGATATCCAAATACACAAGGGAGCACAACTCAGCCCTGGGATCACATCTGGTAGCTCAATCTCAACCCGGAACTGCATAGGGTTATATCAACCCAATCTTATTGCATGTCGATCTCCCCATTTATGACTCTAAGTAGTCATGTGGTAGGAACACCTGCATCATAATTGACTTGGGTTTTACACCCCAAGTACACTCTCAACCCATTGGAAAAACGGGGAGCGGTATTCCCAACAAGCATTGCTTGTTGGTATGATGCCAACTGGGGTATATTTTGCATAGACCAGAAAGGGGATCAACATCTCCAACCCTATGAAGATAGGGGAGCAACATCTCTAGCCGTATGAAGATAGAGAAGAAATATCTCCAACCTTATGGATAGTAGATAGGGGTGATACCCTATTGTCCAGAGTTCCCTCAACCCCGAGAGCCCTCTATCTCAATTCCACACCATGAGAGCTCAAACAGGGGAGGAAGAGTTGGCCTAGTATTCTCGATTAGCATTGCTCTCTTCATATTTATATCTGGTATCATCTTGATAATTATATTGCAATAGCAGCAGTCTCCTATTCACACATGACATCAAATCAAATGTTATATTAGAACATAAACACTTATATGTATATCACAAAAAAAGGATACCATTTTCATCCTTCCTCCCAAGGGGGTGCCAACCACAATCCTGAGCTTGTCTCATACAAAAACACTATCTCGATATATGAGGGTAATTCAGTCTCAGCTATGTATGGGATTCTCTTCTAGTCGGATCCCACTCTTTGTCATCATAAGGTATCCATGTCATATCCAGATCTTGCTTAGACGACTCTCTAAGGAGATTCTTCATCCTGTCACATAGCTAGCCATGCTAGCAACATCGTACTCAACCTTAGTCGTGCTACGAACCTCTCATCCAAGATATCATGGCAGATCTCATACTAAGGTAGCATCCAAATGTGCCTATCAATAATAATTCCAAACATCATCAGTACATTCATGCAACCACATCTTGTACGATGGATGAATATCTGAGATCAAATTGATCATCTCATGCAAGTATCTCAAAGGGTGCTTGATGGAAACTCAATGTGTATGAAGCAATTCAATCGACTCAGGTTCTATGCACATCATATATATATATGATTTAAGCATTGATGTTCCATTTTGAACATCCCTCCATATATATATATATATATATTATCATATTTAACGATTTTAAACGAAACATCAATGCTTCATCAAGTTCGGTTTCCAAGTTGAGTTAACAAATTATCAAACATCTTGAAAATTTAGAGTGTCCAGGGTTTTTGTTCCAATTTCAAAACTTCTTCAATAGCTTCAATATAGAATTTTTTTTCCCCTTCATAAATTGATTTATCATGGCATGATTGTCATTTGAGTTTAGAAGCATTCCCTCTTACGTTATCATCGATAGATTTTCTTTAATAGTAGCATTAATATGTAAAAAAATCAAATCAAGTCATACCTTGAAAATTCTTTAAGTTAGGTTTTGATCAACACATCTCTTCTTGGTACCAATAGCTTAATGCGAACATTCTGATCGGGCCTTTGCTTCATACAAGCTTTTCGAAAATATAACACTTTTTCCAAACAATTGTTCAACTTACATTATTGTACAGTCAAATACTAATTTGTTGTTGAAACACAACCCCCCCCCTCATTTTATTTTATGTACTTAAATAATAGGGACCTTTGCTATAAACTTTTAGCTAAGAATCTTTTTTTATTTTCATTTAAGATTGTCTTACAATTTTATCATTTTTATTTTTATTTTTATTTTTTAGTCGGATTTATGTTTTGATTGTTTCATTGAATCCGACTTTTCACAAGCTTTCCATCGATAGTTGTTTCGACTCATTTGGTCAACTAGGTTGTAGATGGCACTCCTTTGAAGTTTGATCGTTTTCTCACCTAGACTAAAAATGTAAATCACTGTATAATATTTCAATTTTCGTCATTAGTTAAATTCAATAGTCATTCATTGTAAATATTGACTTTTAGTTAACTTTTATTAATTTTTCATTTTTTCGCTAATGGTCCTACAAAATTACCCAACAAAATCATACAACGGATGAAATCATGTTTTAGGATCTGGGTAATTTACTCCAATTTATTATTTTAAAACAAATTGCCAAGATTGGATTCTCAAAATTGCAAAATGGCTATAGTTCAATTTGTAGGATTAATAATTCACACGGGCCCCACTCATCTTCATTAATTTAATAGCCCCCGAGACCCAGATCACAAAAAAACTTATAGAAAAAAAATCATATCGCAAAAAATTTCCCGCAAAATACTTCTCGCAAAATCTTCTCGCATTAGTTTCAAAAGCCTTAACATTTCAAAACACAGAAGCGCGATAATATGATGCGATAATTACAAAGTCTTTGGTTTTGTTTGGAATTTATTTTAAAATGATCAAAAAAATTCATGCAATGTGATATTGCGATATCACATATCGCAATTTTGTTAAGCACCTTAATTTAAAACATCATTGGGTTTACGATTGGCGAAAATGCGATGCGTACAAAAATTTAAGTATAAAGTTTTTTTGGTTCACTCCTTCTGCCTCTCGTACCTTCACCTCACTCACCCTCACGTCACCCCACCTCACACTCCACTCACCTCCATCACCTTATCCCTCCATAAACTCATGCGAGCCTCCTTATAACTCCATGCTTGACCTCCATTATCACTTATATATAATGGTTGATTTTAATGGTTTGTTTTTATAATAGATTGATTCTAATGTTTTTGTAAAATTTATATTAATATATAATTTTTTAATTTAACTTATTATATTAATGTATTTTACTAGTTTTAAATTTATTTAATTCTGTTAATAATTTAGATTAATATCTCTGTTATTATTAGATTAGAATATTAAAATTATTATATATTTAGTTAAAATATTTACTAGATTATTATTAAATAATTAAAATCTAATTTAGGATTAGAATTTAATTAATAAATTCTGATTTTTGGGCCTAGGCAATAGAATTTCCAGAATTTTGTCAGATTTGACTCATAAACTTTGGAAACTCATAGATTGAGTTTTACTTGGCCAAATAAAGCCCATGATAGCTCATTGGAAAAATAAAATCATGGAGAACATTTATGAGAATGTTTTATTAACAAATTTGATCATTTATTGGGTCTAAAATCTAGCATAAGATCAAGCTCTGAATTTTGAATAAAACTAATTTTCCTGAGTTTTATTTTCTGCATTTTCATTTGCCTCGACCTTTTCTGAATGCAAATCCATTCGTCAATGATATACTTGACCAATTAAATCATCACAGGTATCAATAGAAAGCTTAGATTTCCTTTTCAATTATTTATTTAATTGAATTTGATTAGATTTCTTTTAATTCCAAATTTGGCATTTTGATTTTATTTTTACATTTTAATTTTGTTTTGACTCGATTTTGCAGGAAAATAGATGAATATATGAAGAGAAAAGAATCTCAATCAACAAGAAAGCTCCAGCAATAGAAGAATGGAATTTTGAGCCAGTGAAAATTAATTAAACATATTTATTTTTCAACAAACTTCCCTATTCTAAATTCCTTTGTAAATATTATAAATACTAGATTGTATAATGTAATAAGGGTTTCTCTCCTCTGCAATTCTAGAATTCTAAAAGCACTTTTGTAATAAGGATTTAGAGTTGTAGGTGGGAGGAGAGGGATCTCAAATCTGGAGATTATTGAGGTTTTGTTTTACATTCTGAGTTATTTATAATGAATAGAGTTTGCACTATTGTAGCTCTGCTTTTGAAAGTAGAAGCTCAGGCACTGTAAAAGACTGTTGGAGACTAGAGCCAGAGAATGGATTCAATAAAATTGGTATTTTGAATACTATTATTTTAAATACTTGTTTCATTTTATGATGACTGGAATGTGTCAATTTATTTCCATATTTGTGCACTTTTGTCGATATGGGTAATTTGTCTCAATTTTATGTTATTATGTATCTCTATTCTTATGAATTAAATTCTGATTTCTGAGTAACTATTTACTCAACAAATTTGTCTTATAAAATTGATTTATTGAATCGTGATATGTTGTGAACTTCTTCTGCATATTATTATTTAATTATTCAAGTTACTGATTAAATTATTAATATCACTTTGTGAACTTCTTCCCAAGTGTTGTTGATTGCTTATTTCAGTTAAGAAGTCTCAATAGGATGTGTTTCAGTATTCATAATGTCAGTTAATTGAACTATTTTCTTACATTGATATTCATTATAAGACAGACATATTTAAATCCCAATACTTTAAATATCTTGCTCTTGGTTGGGTTAGATCTATATCTGCCTAATTGAGATAGGATTAGGATTTAGTTCCTCTTGCTTGCATTATAGAATAAGTTTGTATTTAGATTAATTTCTACATTCTTTTAAGTCCTTTTCCCAAAGAGGAAAACTTTAGTTGTGGCTAGGTTGAGTCCCAAATTAGCTTAAGGATCACTTTCTTGCCTCATCAACAAGAAGGTTGATCTGATGCCTCTTCTCCATTGGTGAATGAAAGTCATATTTTAAATCCATTGGAGATTGAGAGAAGGTAACTGGACCTAGTTAAACTAGTCAAAACCACCATTTCAAATGGAAAAGGAGTTGCTTTAAGGTCCGGACCGGGTGGTCATCCCCCATGTTGCTGTAGCAAATTTCGAGCCTTGAACACTAAGCCAGATCATCAAAATTTAGACGCCAAATAAAAACTAATATCAAATTCATCACAGTATCAATTATTTAAACCAGGTGATAGGTAGGAGTCATATCAAGTCATGACTTCATTTATTATCATGCCAACAGTTTGTCATCTATCACACAATATCAATAAAAAATTTATCAAGTCATTCTCATGATCATAATACAAGTTATTTATGTTACTAGATGCAAATGCATACACCAAGGATAAGTCATGCAAGTTCCATCTTCATACTGAATTACGACTATCAATACTTCAACCATTGTGCTAGGAACAAGGAGGCCACTACAAAACGATTCATATAAGTCATTGGAAGTCATTGTGCTCATATATCATTGTCATCAAGGAAAATCATCAGTCGTCAAATCAAATAATCTGTCATCAGGTCAAATCAAAATATTCTATCATATAGATATTTATAGTCCAAAACATATTTCAATATCAATTCAAAGTTATAATTCATTATCAAGCATCATGTCAAAACTCCAAACACTGCTCATCTCAATAAGTGAAATCATGTCAAACTCTTGTAGCACAAAATTTCAAAATAATGACACATCCGTATGCATGTCCCGGTCACTTGCAAACACCAGTTCAATATATATATATATATATATTATATATATATATATACATATTATAGAAAACATTCAAACTTTCCAGCTCACAGTTCATTCTAATGTCTACTCCACATCTGTAGGAATGACATCCTTCAGGTGAGCATCTGATTTCATGCATAAAAATTCATTTTTGTGTCCAACAGGCATAGTTGCACCCATAGGAATTCCTATGTGTGTTCAAGAGACTATAATCGTACCCTTGACCTTACTTTCTTGCAGCTGAGAGACTACAGTCACACCTGTAAGCATGCTTCTGTGCGATTGAGGCTTAAAGCAAGGGAAAACTCTCTTTCCCCATATTAGAACTTTGTTGCAGATCATCAATGTCAAATATTTAACTATCCATGCCCATAAATAATATTTCAACAATACAAAGTATATAACGCAAATGAAAATAGGAGAAGGTATTTTATGGAGAGCTTTTCACTCTAAATGGCAATCCCCTTGAGTCATCTTCATTCATGCCATCAACCTGTCTATAATGCATTAGCAAATCTATACCATCATAAAGTCAAACATATATCCATCATGGTCATAACATACTAGCATCAACTACTTCATAATTACATCATGTCATCAATCTTTTTTCAAGGGTTCGAGTCAAATGATAAGGGAAGCTGACATGTATGACATCACACTTCAAAGATCATGAACACAATATCACTTAAATAGCTTAATCCGCTAAATCAAGCCATCCAAATTTACCATAGGGAATAATTACTAACTTATCAAGGTCAACAAGAAAATTATGAATATCAAACTTATTGTTATACTTCTATCATCATGGTTACCATGCTTATCATTATCAATAGAGTCAAGTCAGCTCATTCAATTTTACCATATGATAATCATATTTTTATGATTCTATCATCAAGTCATGGTATTCAACAAAACTTTACCAAAACAACGGTGAGTATCAAACCTTTTTCCATACTTTCATAATTCTCATCATAATCATTATCAATAGTGTCATGTATAAGAATCAATGAGCTAACCTTCTATTATAAATCCATCATGTCTTATAATGAAAGATTCATGCCAAATATCAAGTTACCATTAGAATCAAGGTGCTAACCTTCTTTATGGGATCAAGATGTCCTAAATGGTAGATGTTAGCTAAACATAAAGTATACCACTAAATCAAAGATCAACATTAAGTAACCTCATATAATATGGGCCAAGAAATTAATCATGTTCAAGAAGAAAGATATGTGTTCAATACCAAGTGCACCATTTCATCATAAGAATCATGAATCCAAATTACTTTCATATGCATGCACGAATCATTTGAGGAGACATTCTCATCATACCTTAGGGCTTACCTTGCCATTCAATATTACAGCTGAAACATAACATCGAAATAATATACCATGCATACCTTGTAGCATTCAAATACTTGTGGATCTTTTCATTTGACATACGCAACTTGTAGCACTTGGTCATTTTTTTTCATCAAGTGCCTCTTTACCTTGTCCAACTCTAGCTTTTATTTCCTACATATCAAATGATCTTCAAGAAGGATCATCTTGTTACATCTCACCAAGGAGGTTAGAAACATCCAAATACTGAAATATACATGCAGGAGGTATAAGTAATGATAAAAAAAATAAAAAAATCAAATCTATAAGTCTAGACAAAAGTAACGACATAAAAGAGAATCATAAGTCAAGAAATATGTATCTTAAATGAGAGGTGATCCTCTCCCTCTTCAACCAACCTTAAAGAGCCATCACTATCCATTTTCCACATCACAATTTTACCTTCAATCAACTTTATTAACAACCAAAACTACTGGAGACTATCCCATCTAGGGCTTCATCAAATTTGTCACAAGTGCTTGAACATCTTCACATTGACAATGCAAGGTTTCATATCTCAAATATTTGCCATAAACTAGGGTTTTTCTCAAATCCTAACCTCATAATATCCATCAAACCATAATACACAAGGTTTTCTTCAAACCCTAGAATTCTTTTAGGTATCCTCCATCTTCTCTTTCTTCCATCAAAGGTGTTTCCATGGGGGTGATCTCCATGACTTTTCTTTAGCCCAACTCTGATACCATGTTAATTTTTCATAGGGCTATATTATTCTTTTCTTTGATAATTTCATTTATTCATTAACACATTAAGTGCACCCCATAACATCGTAACATTACTCATATTTACATCATTATTCATCATCATATGCAACTATGTAGAAAGAACAATATCATCATCATCAATGCAACGAAACATAAACAAACAATAGAAGAAAATCATGCACACATAAAGACACCAAGATTGGTTGGAGGCCAGGGAAACACCCACTATGGGGAAAACCCTTGCAAATTCGTCTTCTTATCGATAGTCATCAAATGATTTAGCAAAAGAGAGTACAATGATCCATATCTTCATCTATGCAACTAACCAACAAAAACAACTACAACATCCATAAATGAACTCTATAAATCTTATACTCAAAAATTTGATTCTAAAGGTTGTAATGAATTTTCATTGTCTACAATCAACATCTGAACCCTACAGTCACTGAGCGAAATCTTCGGACAACTGAGATTCCATCATTTGAGTCCCAATCACAATGAGGAGGAGTCATCCAAGAAACTATGGCTTCCTGGTAACTCTCTAAAGCACTGTAAGTGAGCGACTATGGTCGAATCTACCCAGATCTATCTTAGAGTCTCACTCACACCCTTCAAGATGTTATGTGAGTGATTATAGCAGCCCCGTCGCTCCCTTAAACCTGACATGCGAGTGACTGGGTTTGGATCTAGTATGAGGTGAGCATGTGACTGCGATTCTGAAACCCTAACCCTTAGTCACATGCACAGTAAGATGTTTGTGTGACTGGAAGGCTCTAATCACACTCATGATCTTCTATGGGAGCGATTGTAGTAAAAAACTTACTGTGTTGTGCCTACAACTATGGCCCAAAAAATCTACATTTGAAATGCGAGCTTCGGACCCTGTAATTTCACCTCCGAGCAAGCTTATTCTTCCGTAGACGAGCCTCAGACTTGTGTGAGACAAAAAATAATATAGAAGAGTGTCTCATGATTGTTTCTAAATGAGGTAGAGAGAACTTGCATTTATATCCTTTCAAGGTGAACCACTTTTCTTTAGGGCCCAACTTATCAAATATACACATGTGGGTTTTTATTCATAAGTATACTTTCCCTTATCTGATTTGAGTGATCTTTAGGTCGATTTTGGTCCTCTCAAAAATAGGAATTAAATGAAATTATTATCTCCATCAAGTGAGTTTTCCAAGGTGTAATTTGATCACATTTGAATATTTTTAACGTCATCCTCATCCAAAAGGTGGAACATGAGCAATCAATGAGTCGTACTAGGGATCCATGAAGTGTTCTCTGCTATGGTGGAGGCCCATGGCTCTCAATTCTCACACTACAAGTGTCGAAGTGTCCCTCTGGAGGGTTAGGACCCTATATAGGGAGACCAAGCCCCAAATGGAGACGCACCTGCAATCATGCATAAGGTCCAATGCATCCCCTTGCCATTAGGGGAATTTTGGTCTAAAATAGGCCTCCTAAGAAAAATGTACAACCAAAATAAACTTTATAAGAACCAATAGGATTCAAGATGATGATGTCAACCATGGGGGATGATTCACCAATTTTGGAATAAAAAAGTAAAAAGATTAAAAATTAATAAAATAATAAAACTACTTTTTCAACTCGTATTTTTAACTTATCTCCTCATGTTTTACTCAAATTTCAAGAAGGAATACTCATTGGATGAAAAAATTAATTCCTCATCCAAGGAGTACCCATGTTGCATAATTTCAATGGAACCTACTACACAAAAATGAGAAATACATGAAAAAACATGATCGCAATTATGTTTTTCATGTATTTCTCATTTTTCGTGTAGCAAGGTCCATCGAAAGTATGCAACATGGGTACTCCTTGGATGAGTAATCAAACTTTGCATACGACAAGTGTTTCCGCTCGAAATTTGAATAAACCCATAGGGAGATAAGTTGAAAATACGAGTTGAAAAAAGAGTTTTTCTTTTTTCCTTCTAAAATTTGATGATGTAATCTAATCTTATTTTCTTATTTCCACTATTATTTTATAATTTCCTTAGGAGGCCCATTTTAGACCTCAAAACTCCCCTAATGCCTCCAATATAGGAAATCATTAGAATAATTAAGTAAAAGAGCTTACAAGTCATGGAATCAATGGGGCACTTCATGGTGGCATGCCTTTCCATAATGGGTTATGGCATGTACAAGTGTCTCCAAGCTCAAGAAGAGGGTTAACCAAGGACTCTACTAGGTGGTTTCATCCTTTAAAGGGGGTGACATTTCCATGGTACATCCCTCAAGTGGTAGGTGAAAAATGATAAAGTAATGCAATGGGGTGGGATCAAGGGAATCATCCAAACCACATGTTATGGTACAAGGGTACCTATAATAAGGGAAGCCCACACCTAGGTAGATGAGTGTAGGAGGAAGAAAATCGTGGTACATGAGTTACCACACCTTTTTTTTTCCACCCTTATTCATATGCCTTTTACCTTTGATTGATTTTTCTTCATAACTGCTTAGGGCTCTTGGGGATGAGAGCATGATGTGTAGTATATAACAGTGGCTACCCCCTTAAGGTGAGGGTGGTTCAACACCCACTAGGGTTTGGGTAAATCATGGGTTCTTTAATTATGGAGAGGGATCATTTAGGGCCCATAGGAACCAGGGTGATGGCCATGGATAAGGGGTAGAGCTTATGTTTGGCTTTTTCCCACGTGCTAAATTTGTATGTCCTTGCCATATTTTGCATTTTGTGGTACATTTTCCATTGAGAGTGGCCAAATTATGTTTTTTCTTTTCTTTTTAGCTGCATCAACCTCTAGGGCATTGTTTCAGGCCCAACCCAAGGTGTGGACAAGGAGAGGGGGAGGTTAACCCTATGTGGACCCAATGGACACATGTGGACTCATATGTGAAAAGAGATCAATAGGGCTAAAATGAGTGGAAGGGGGTGATGTATGTGGTGTCGGAAAGTGGTACCACACAACCAAAATTAGGATTTCCTATGTGGTTCCAACCCTAAAGCTAATGGCTAGTAAAGAAAATCCCACGGGACTAGGATACAATGCTAACCACAAAATCGGGAAGTGGAGACAAGAGTACAAACCTAGCCCACTCTTTGAACTAAATTCCCCCCACCAATCCATGCCCAAAAGTTCCCATGACAAGTAAGGAAAAGTATTCAACTATACCAATGAAAATCCATACCCTCGGGGTTGGGAGGCCCACCTTCAAACATGCAATCATAACAAGTGGGCGAGGGACCACATGGTTGGCTCAAGTGATGGAGATATGGTACATCAAGCTATCTGGTCACTGCATGGGGTTGTTGGTTTCCGACTGAGGATCGTATAGGAGAAAAATATTCTCCTATATACACTACCCATAGGTGGTGGGTAACAATGCCTACATACAACAACAATGGAGAAACAACTACATTATTTCTTTTCAACCATGTCATTGCTAGATTTGGTGCACTACAGACCATCATTACAAACCATGGTAAACATTTTCAAAATTACATGATGTTCGAACTTACTACCAATTTGGGCCGTCAGCATGACAGCTCAACTCCCTATTACCCACAAGCAATTGGGCAAATAAAATCCATTAAATAGGTTTTTAAAACGATGTTGCAACACATGATAGGGACTCATAAGATGAATTGCACCTCATTATTTTTTTCTTTATGGGCATACCAAACATCTATCAGAACTACAATTGGATTCACACCTAATTTGCATGAAACAAGGAAGCTGGTACAAGTTTCCGAAATGGGCATGGGTATGAAACATGACCTCCCCAAATTTTGGAAACGAGGAAGCGTGATGTATATATATTATATATATATATTATATATATATATATATATATTATATATATATATTTATATATAATATATATATATATGTTAGAATTTAAGACATTTAAGAAATATTATATGCAATCATAAAGCATACATGATACATAATAATTTATTACATTTAAAGTTTAAACATTACGATTAAATTTACATCACATTTACTCATGAATGATCACATAATACAAATAGCAATATCGGTATATCCAAAATCAACCTCTATTATATATCCAAATATCAAAATCAGCCTTTATTAGATATATGAGGCTACAAGTACAATAAAGAATACGAGGCTGCAAGAACTATAAAGACAAAATACTAATCCCCATCATCATAATCCTCATCAAAAATAGAAGTAGAAGCATGCTCAATAGTGGATGGTGGTATTGAAGAAGATGATGGGCCAATTCCACTTCCAGGTTGGACCTTAATATTCAGGCATCAAGAGAGAGATCCAAATCATGAATTTTTTCATCCACATCCCATTCTTTAAAAGGACCACTATTGTATTCTGGACCCGTACGAGATGCAAGGAAAAGGTTGGAGTGCACATAATTAAAATCCTTTGCCTTTTGTGAGCCAAACCTATTGCGCTTCACATAATGAATAAAACCATAGGTGCTCCAATTCCTTTCTGTTGATGAAGAGCTTGCCACTTGTGAAATAACACGAATGGAAAGGTTTTGCAAATGTACACCATTTGCTCCATGAAAAATCCACCACGTAATTGGAATCATGGTGCTTCTCTCCTCTAAAGCTGATATATTTGCATAATCATCTAATCCTACGGTAAAACTAGAAAATTCTTCCTTTACCTCCCTCTATAGATGAGATGGAAATATTATCATAAGGGATTTTTTCACCCCATTAGACACCTCTCTATCCTTATGGGGTGCCTTCCTCTTCCCATTGCTTTGAGTAATAATCTCCTCAACATAAAATTTGGGGTTTAAGGCATGTGTTAAAGTATGCAATGGAGTGTTGAAATTGTTCTTCCTATCAACAATGATTTTCTTGACTAAATCAGCAAAATGATCATCAACAAACACAAGTTGTGGAGACTCTTGTGAAATTATTTCCATATTTTTCTCAACCATGGAATAGATTCCATTATATACCTCTCCTAAGAAACGTTGGTCAATGTTAGCATTCCAAAGAATCTCAAATGCAGGGGTTGTGAACTATAGCAAGAAATCTATCTTGCTCCACCAATCCTCATCAAGGCACTATCTACGCACCATATATCCCCGAATTCAATATGCTTGTCTCCACTCAACCCAAAGTTGACTAACCACCATAGAAACTAATGCATGCTTAACCTCAAGAAGTCGGTGCAACATCAGGAAGTTTGAGGCATATCTTGTCTCAACAACTTTTAACAACTCCAATTTGGAGTACTCTCGAAATATTCCCTGAGATTGGTGGTGGTTGGTGATGAATTTAACAATCTCCCTTGCTTCCCCTATGATTTCCTTTATCCATGGAACTTTGTTGTAGATCTCCTCTCAGATCATATTCAGATTATGGACAATGTAAGGTGTCCAAAAAATGTGATCATACCTCCCCTTAATAATTAAACCTACAACTTTGCAAATTGGTGCATTGTCCATGATAACTTGCACCACCCTGTTAGGTATTATTTGTTCAATTGCTTTTACAATAAAATCAGCAATGAATTGTGAATATTTTACTTCTCCTCAGTAATCTTCTGCCTTTATTAACATTTCTCCTTCAGGGGAAGTGGAAATGATATTTATCAATGGTCTACGCCTTGTATCTATCCATCCATTTGAGACTATGGTAACCCAAGAGCTACTCCAAGAAGAATGAATTGGTGATAAGATATCCTCCACAAGCTCCTTCTCATTTTTGCGAAGATGAAGTTGGGCCCCTTGTACCTTTGAGGAGATTTGTTAATTTCCCTTATCATATATTTCCAGTAAATAGATCGAACAACATTGAATGGGATACCACATGCATAACTGCATCTAGGCACTTTGGAATAAGTTTCTTCTCTCTCTTGCACATTCACCAATTTAGTAATTATGTTATCCTGAACTGAAGGGGATGCCCCTCTGGTATTTTTGGATGCTGGTTGTTCATGTTGTTGAGTGGAACTGGCTCTCCTCTTCCTTTCTTCAACTACAATCCTTGGCTCAATGTTAGATGGACCTTGATGAGTATGCTTGACTAAGCTCATCATGCCTTCTCTTAATTCCATCTACCTCATCTTTCTCTCTTTGATATGCCCTCCTTGCTAATGGGTCTGTTGTTTTTGTGCAACGTACAATCCCTTGTCCTCCTCCATGCAAAAGATGTGCCTTCACTCTTGGTTAGGAGCCCTTGTACGAATTACTGCAAAGATTACATCACCATTCCCATGAGCCACCATCTCCACATTTTTGAAGCTTTTGAACATGCCTCCAAAGAGGATAATATTCAGCCCTTGGGTTGGCCTTGGGGCTCAGACTTGCAGCTACACTTTGGTTGGAAGCAATTGATGCAAAAAAAAATTAAAAAATAAAAACAAATCTGTAAAGAAAAAACGTTTTCATATTTTTGGTAGCATAAACCCTCGAAAATTGAAGAAAAAGTAGGAAAAAACTAAGAAAATGAATGCTTCTTATCCAAATTAATTTTCTATAGCTGAAGCTACCAAAACATGAAAGAAAAGACAAGGGAAATATGGTTGTATTTGAGCCAAAAGCCAAGAATTCCATAGCCAGAAACTCTGCACTCCAAATCTGTTGCTAAAATATATTTCTCTTGTTGCTGAAATCTCTTTTGCTCACTTTTGAAAACGCCCTAGTTGAAACCACTGCTCTCTTCCACTCTTCTCCTTTGCTAAAATTGTCTGTCTCCAAGAGAAATGACTTGCTCAATTGTGTGATGAGAGAATGAGGTGAGAGTTTTTTTTATAACTTGAGAGAGACATCTAGAAGCATCCAGAAGATACTTTAGTTGTCCAATAAAAATTAGAAGTGAAAAAAATAAAAAATAAAATAATAAAAAAGTCAAGTCTTAACTGGCAACTCCGTCATACGGCCTGGAACTCATTTCTAGCCGTATTGGCCATGTTTCCCCAGCGCGAAATGGGCCAGTATAGTTGGAAACGAGTTTTCCAAGTCGTACGGTACAAGTTTCCTCATTTATGTTTCCTTTCTGGCTGGAAAAGGACCCGTGAGAAATGTTTCTTGCAACTTAGATTCACACCCTTTCAGTTGGTGTATGGTCTAGAAGCAATTATCCCGATTGAATGTGAGATTCCATCTTTAAATCTTATCGTCGAGCTTCTTCCCATAACCCCCACAAAAGAAGAGTGTTTTTTGCATCTAGCTTGCGTAGATGAAACCTAATGCAATGTCGAAATGGCCAAAGAAGCCCATAAAAAATGCATCAAAGCAAAGTATGACAAAAATGTTAAATATCATGCCTTCTCGGAAGGAAATCTAGTCCTTTTATATGATCATGAAGTTAACAAATTATGGGTTGGGAAGATCAAACTAATGTGTCTAGGTCCGTATATAGTCAAACATGTACTTACAAAAGGGGCTTATGAGCTCATTGATTTCAATGGAATCCCTTTGGCACAACCCAAAAATGGGTTGTACCTGAAAAATACTATGTCTATATTTCCTTTGTACAGTCACTGTGTGCATATTGTATAGGTGTGTTAGTGTGTTTTATTTGGAGTTTTCTACCACCACTGTTAATATTGAATTACATTTGATTTGAAAATGTTAGTGTTCCCTTAGAGACATGGGGGGTATGTTGATGTTGTTAGTTGTAGTACTCAGAACCTTTCCTCCATAGTGTGGGCTATCTATGTTCCCAGTGGCGAGTTAGAGAGTTCATAAGGAATTTGTATCGATCACTCAAATAATAATATTTCTAGGTATAACGAAGTGATCAAATTATTGTTTGATTTTATTTCTCATGGAATTCACCATTTAGTGGTCAGAATTGATTCACAACGTGTAGTACTACATCTAAACAATGTTTATTTAGTACGAAGTCCAACTATGCTATGCATGTTTTTAATGGTTCACCTTCTAGAATGAAAATTTGATTGCATTCAGTATCAACATACTCCTAGAAGTCTAAATACATTAGATGATGCATTAGCCAATTATATTTTAAACAAACATTTGCACCACATGTAAATAATTCAATCAACATCATGTGTTAAACAAGAGAATAGAGAAAAAATGGAACATCAATAGGTAACTGTATATAGAGTTTGGTTTTACATAAAACTATGTTTGAGACACATATTGCCACATGACCTATAATATCAAAACTACATGTAGACAAAATATGTCTCAAGTGCCTCCTAGTTGACTAATCTCGATGATGTTCGCAATAACACACAATCGCGTGGGAAACTTTGCACAACATTCAATTGATGCACACTGACACTCCAATAGTGTACCGTTGCAGTTGTATAAGGATCTCATTGATCTTGGTCTTAGACATGATATGGGTCAAACCCTCAACGTGATGCTAAAACTCAGCAAGAGTCTCAACTATGTTGGATCATCCATCTCCTCCTCTTCCCTTGCAGCAACTCCAATTTGTGCAAGTTGTGGTTGTTCTCGTCGTTCAAGATATGATGAGCCTACTAGTTGTACAGGTCCAATATCTGCATGCGAAACCAATAGTTAGTCTCTGATATATTAAAAACATAAAAAAATTGTAAAACCAAAAAAAACCAAAAAGCATTCAAAAAGACATTGTTTTACCTGCATCACCCCATTGCTCGCCTTTAGGTAAAACAAGCTTTGAGTCTCCTCGGAAATCAACTCTTACATATGGATAGTCCTCGATCATGATAATTTGTACCCATGTCCATCGAAATAAGGTAGGGTAAAAGTCATCGAAGGTGCATTGATCCGCTCTTCCTAATGTAATTCAGGCAGACCCAGTGCACCTTTCGATATAGAGAGGGTGAGATGGGCCTAGGGAGAAATTTTAGACCCTAAATCACTGAAACTCCCAAAAAATTGCACCAAATGAAAAATAAAGTTGTGGAAAAGGAGAGAAATGATAGATATTCTACCTGGAACTGACAACACTGGAAACGGTCCACCTGATTTCCTGTAATAACCTGTTGACGTTTGAGGGTAAAATGCACTCAAAGCTCACTCACAAGAGGTAAAAATGAAAATGGTAAGAATTTTTTTACTTTTCACTATTTATGGTCAATTAGTCATTATTTTAATATATTTTTAATATTTTGACCTAATTTTTACCATATTTCATATATTTTTAATCTTTTTGTGGTATTTTGAGCAGGTTAAAAGTTAATTTAAGGATCTAATTCAGATTTTAAGTTGAATAAAATTCATTTTAATGAAAGAGCACAATGCAGATTTTAAGTTGAATAAATGTCATTTTAATGAAAGAGCACACTTTTGTTGTTTTTCCAGGCTCTGTAAACTTACAGAAAAGGAACCCCCTAGAATCCTCTTTCAACTCTTTTCAGACCCCCAAAACATGAAAATATTGTCAAGCACTTGCCTTTTCAAACTCACTAAAGTAAATGAAAATACGTCTACGCAGTATAAGTATAACCCTTTTCCGGGCTGAGATACACAATTTATGAAAAATGAATACTTTAGTCAAACATGATTAAAAGGTTCTCCTCAGTATCATTTTATGCCTTTTTAGACTTAAGAGACTAAATTTATGAAAATGAACCTTTGGAGTTTTATTTTTCACCTCGTTTTCAAACTATCTAAACATAAAAAATAATTTGAGTTACACCTTCAATGGACTCGTAAAATCATCAAAAAACATTGGATTCGTTAAACATGACGAGACCGACAACTCCTTCTCAGAGTTTGTTAAAAATACGCAAAAGGATTCATCTAAAGGATGAACTTAAAGATAAAACATATGTTATCCTATTTAAACTTGAAAAAATAAAGAGGTATTGGCCATAAATGGTTGGATAATTGAGAAAATAGGGTACTAAACCTATTAATGGAAGTCAGTCACTCTTGAACATCATTGTTGGTTTGATAAATCAGCTTGCCTCTTTGGTTAATCACACCATATCAAACGCCTTCGTAATTAGTTTTGAATCCATGCTTCCAAATCCATAAAGTGTCGCTAATATGTTCAAGAGAAGTCCTTTAGTCGACATATGCTACAATACTCTTAAGCCTTCTTTCATGTTTGTCATTCCTGAACCAACTCTACATCAGGATCATTTTGTCTCAATTATTGATACCAGTTTCATGTCGTTGATGAGGGATACATCAAAGCCCTTCTGTAACGGGTCGCTTCATGTCGACATCAACTCATTATCCACGAAGTTGACTTAGAAACTCCTTTCAGTACCTTGGATCTTGCATACCTCAATGGAAAGTTTTTTCACTTTGGTGATAGGTTCTCACCTTTGAGCGCGAGATTTTGTGTGGTGTTCGTCTTCAGCTCCTTCATTCATACCACATGAATTGTATTGTAGTACCTTGAGAGACATTGTAATTAACGGTGGTTCCTATCGCGTCTGTTAACAACTTACATCATTGGATGACAATCATATGGTGTCTACCATGTTTTAATCCAACTCATTTATTCACATGGCTAGACTCGTACTATCGAGTGACGAGGTAGAAGACCTCGAATCTAGTTCCACCCATCCGGGTCGTGATTTCAGGATTCATATAATCTTACAAAGTATGATGGCTATTATCATTTAGACAATCATCCAAGCATGTGCCCACTCTCTATCATCAATGGATGAGACTTCTTGATCATTGCAAACATATAATGGCTTATATGTTGAATATGGGTATGCCTCCCTCAGTTATGATATCATGATGATAATATGTATTGTAACAGAGGATGATCTCAACCAATCTATTCTTGATCCAAACTTCTCACAAGGTAAAGCGCTTTAGTCCCCAGCCACTGCTTTTGACTTTATACTTTAAGTGGCAGTATGTTAAAGTAATTTTTTTGCATCCAATCAAATGGACTGAAAAATCAGATCAATCAACATCCTTAACACTTTGTCATTATCCCTTTGAAAATACCTAAGCATTATCTCTCCAAAATGTCTGATTTTTTGGGTCAATCTTCTCAAAAACAATGTTTTTGGCCCCAAATCACCTTGCAGTTTAGTCCACCTGCAATGGTTGCACGTTGCATTATTGATCACCTCCATTGACCAGCGCAGGTTTCTCTCCTTTGTAGGTATGATGGTTCTATAAGTTCAGGAAAAATAAAAAAATATTTACAAAACTTCTCCTTCCATAAGCTTCTAAGGTTGTTTTAACCATTTACCATTGATAGAGATATTGAATTCCTACTCTAGAGTTATTATCTCTTATCCTTAGAGCTTATCCTTCTTCATATGTGGATCTTAAGCATAGATTGGTAAATCCTAAACTACCACGTTTACCCTATAAATTCACTGCCTCACATAGAGTCTATGTTGGCTTTTGGTGATTACTAGTTCCCTCATGATGCTACTTTGAGCTTTGTTAGGGTCCTATGTCTAGGAATATTGCTTATGTTAGTATTTCCATGTATCTAAGGTCAAATTTGCAAATATTAGTCATGATGACCTAACTATCATTGTTTAAAAAGGTCTAGGTTTAGATCAAGTGTCATGTAAAGGTGTATATTTTGCTAAGAGTCCAATGTTTAAAGTCATGTGTTTTCTTTATTAAAAGGGTAATCATAGAAGTCTTTGGTCACCTTGTGAAGAGTACAAAAATCATGTTATACAAATCCTTAGTTATTATGATTTAGTCACCATCCTAAGTCATTATAAGAGGATCACCTAATTCTAGAGGTTATATTTATATCAACACAATCATGAGATGATTTAGGCAGAGATTTGGGGGCTCTTTGGAGGTAATCATAAGAAGTCTTTGGTCACCTTGGGAAGAGTACAAAAATCATGTTTCACAAATCCTTAGTTATTATGAGTTAGTCACCATCCTAAGTCATTATAAGAGGATCACCTAATTCTAGAGGTTATATTTACATCAACACGATCATCAGATGATCTTGGAGGCTCTTTGGAGTCAGTTTGAATGTCATTTCAAGGAAAACTCATGATATCAGTGGAAAATAACTGTCAGAAGGACAATTTCCCTTTTCCCAAAGCACTGCATCTTCATGAGGCACTCTGAATTCATGATTTCCTTTTCCTATCACAATCAGCACTCTCATTTCCACTCCAGACCATTCTGCATGTTTATTTGAACTTTTATCTACATTCCACAATGGTCAAATCTTCACCATTTTCATCGGAGTTTCTGGTTTGCTAGTTTTATTCGTTGCAAAAGGGAGGCAGGGGTGCTGCGAATTCACACAGTGCTACAATTCTCGCATGCCAGTGGTCAAACTTTCTTCATAGGTGACAATACAGGTCTATCTTTGTTCCTTAGTTTTGAATGAACTCTTAAATTGCATGCGGAAGCTAGGAAAAACCATAAAAATCCTGCAAGAATGAGAAATTCATCGTTGCTTCTTTTCTGAAATCAATTTTTTTTTCCTTTGCACTATGTTTTATCCTAATTCGTTGTGATTCCACATAGTATGTTATATTCCCCATTTGTTGCCGCCAAATCACTTTTTATCTGTGTAAACCTATGCATGTAATAGGTGCCTTGGGTTTAAAACCAAATCAAAGATGCTTCTCTTAACTGCTTATGCTTGAAAGTGTTCAAAAGATCAAATACCTTCAGCATTGCATTTTTGGATTTTGGATTGCGACCATCCCTTTTAAATTCTCTGTCAACAGTTGTGAAATTGCAAGTTCTGTAGCGTTTTTCCTGAGGACGTTTCAATTATTTAAGTTTTTTGTGTAATTTATTGTTGTCTCTTAAGCCATCATAAAAAGTTTTTAATATCATAACAGCACCATTATTACTCAAAACCAATTTCTCATAGACCTAAAACTATTCATTGTTACTAAAGAAAGATCATGTCAAATTCAGAAGACAATCAGCACAAGGGAGGTGCCATTGTGCGATTTGAGCCATAAGATATCACAACCATCAATGCATATCCATCCATCAAAATGGATTTTGAACAAGTATGGTGTATGAAATTCTGTGAAAATATTTAGGGGTATCATCTACAGTTGATAAAGGAGTTTTCTAGGAGTCTTGATGGTTTGCAAAAAAATATGGGAACTATAAACTTTCCAGTCATAGCTCAATCAATAGTCGAGGCCATTGAGATCCCTTTGAATGGAGACGAATGGTTGAAGGGTATGGATTTTTATTTGGTTGACTTCAAAGACTTTCTCAAACCAAAACAATGGCAATGATATGGTTTTGGTGTTCCAAGAAGCTATCTACAAGACCACCATAGTAAATTGTTGGAAGTGATTCAAAGGTACTTCACATGTGAAGGGAGGTTTAGTAAAGTATATCACTATCACATTAGGCTCTTAATGTATTTTACTAGCAAGAAACTTTTGAATGTTCCTTATTATTTGTTTAGGAGTTTATGTAAGTTGGATGAAAGAGTTCAAACAAAAGGAAATTAGATTGAATCTAGTTTGTTTCATTTTTCATTAACTAAATTGTTGGTGATAAAGGAACTTGAGAGGAAGGAGCAGTCATGGCAGGAGTTTTTTGGTTTCTTCAGGATGGGCAGCACAATCTTCAAACAGCCATAAGACCAAGAAAGACACCCCATCAGTTGTAGAAGCTTCACCTACAACAACAACTCAGTCAAAATCCCTTCGGCTAAAATCAAATAAGTTGATAAGAGAAGTGCTAAGAAGCTTCATTTCTCACCTAAAGTAGAAAATGTGGCAAGGGTACCTAGAACAAGAGTTGCAAACAAGAGATTTCTTGTAGATCCTCCATCTACACCTATTCAAGTTGTGGAATCAAAAATTACATAGAAGGAAGTAGAAATTGATGAAAGGGACTAGAGCATAATGACTTACAAGATCCCTTGGACAAGGCTCATCTGACAATAGAATATTTATAGCAAGAGAATAGGGAACTCATGCATAAAGTATCGCAAGAAACTATTTAGCCAAGTGAAGGAGAGCCATCAAAGAAAACATTAGCATGTGCTAACTGAGGCAAAGGTAAACTGGTCATTAAAGTTGAAGAGCTAAAGGAGATAGTTGAGCAGTCAAGGAGACCTAGAACTATGTATGATGCCAAGGTGAAAATGCAAGTAAAGGAGATTGTTCAGCTTGAACAGAAGATGGTTTTTTATGAGAAAAAATAATTAGAGAAACTACTGGAACAACTTGAAAGAGTTCAACAACAAGTGGATCGTCTTGCAGAAAAAGATTACAGGGATAAGTTGTATTTGTTTAGGCAATTAGAATATGTTGAAACTATCCTTGACAAAGCTAAATACAAGTCGAAGTGGACCTTGCCTCTACATAGGAAAGTGAAAAGCTTGTATGTGTAGAATTTGGTGTAAAAAAGGACTCATACTGGTAAATCAAAAGCTCACTGAGGCCAAGAAATTTGGAAGAAAGTGAAAGAGAGGCTAGTACAAAGGTAAATCTTGATCAAGAAGGTACCACTCAGCCCTATAGTTTTTTCCTTTTGCTCATAAATAAATTAGTTTTGGTGAAGTTTGTAAAACATAACAAGGATTTGCTACACTTTTGTATAATGTTTGGTACTTGTGGGATAGTGAAATTTTGAAATTTTGATTGTCATAAGGGGATTTATATGAAGGTTACAAAATTCACAATAAGGCTTCCAACACTTTATATCAAGAAAAAGTAATCATGTTTGGATTTTTGAAGGTGTTGTGAAAACAAACAGTGTTGTTACGAAATGTGGGGGATAGTCCAAAGGGAGGTTTTCAAGTAGTTTTAATCTTATCTAAGAGGTTCAGTACCATCATATGGATATTTTAAGCATACCCATTTGCTCCATTTTCACAGAGGAAGGTTGCAACCATACAAAACATGGAGGCTACTTCAATTTGCTATGAAACTAGCTAATGCACTACAAGTCTGGACAGTCTGCACCGTTTCATTTCAAATTTCAAATTTTTGGCTCCTAGAAGTAGTTTGGATCATGTGGATAGGTGGCATATTGTTAAATTTTAGGTATGTTCTATGCTAGAGCAATTTATTTCAATTTTCACAGTTAACTCAATATCTTTTCCAGATTAGCAATCACATCAGCATTAAAGTAAATTGTATATAGAACATAAATATAAATCGCAGAAGACAAGCCAAGAAAAGAGGACACAAGATGTGACGCTAGCCAGGGACAAACCCCAATGTGGGGAAACCCTTGATCAATTCTTCTTTTATGTTCTTCAAAGTTCAGCACAGAGAGAGAGTACATTTACAACATAAGTCAACTCTAGATCTGAACATAGATCATCTCATATAACGATGAGATCAGTTGAAGACATTCTACTTCAACTGATTCTCCAAGGTGACAACTTCACCTATTGAAGTGATGCCTTTAGTCCATTTGCTGCACATAACTGTGTGACACCATGTTGTATTGTCACATGTGTTGAACCTTGATGACTGAGCTGCTCCTACTCTCATCATCATGTTGTTCATTATTTATCATACCCATTGTTTCATTCATCATCATGTTTCCCATGTCCATGATCTCATTCATCATCATGTTGCCCATGTCACTATTCTTCGAAACATGTTGAGACTGCCTCATGCTAAATCTGATTACAGTGATGATACATATGCCAAGGATCTTCTCATTGAATTCTTATCTCATCATCGAGTCATAGAAATACTGTAATATATTCCAATGAGAAGTCTACTACAAGACCGCCACCAAAATCAAGACTGCTCCTTGTCATATCAAGATTGCCATGCCGAGAATGGATAGGTTTTATTTCCTTAACCCATCCGAGGAGACTGAACTCACTACGGCTCCATGGCCTTGACTGTGACTCCGTTTGACTGTGTCTTTGCTTGACTACGGCTCTCTGCGGCTTCATGCCTTTATAGTGATTCTTCTTCATAACTGTGGTTGCATATGAAGAGTCTCCATTGTTGCGTATAATGAAAATGTATAGATTGTGTGTATATATCATGACAGCGTATAGAGTGTTGTGCATACATAACTGTGTATGCGTATAAGGTGACAGCGTATAGTTTCATAACTGTTGTGCATATAGTTTTCATAACTACGTATGCATATCATGACAACGTATAGGTGTTGTGCATACATAACTGTGTATGCATATAAGGTTGCATATAAGGTGACAGCGTATAGACTGTCCACGCTGTGCATATAGTTTCCACAACTGTGTATGCGTATATGTATCTCCATTATAGACAACATATAACGTCTTCTCCTCTACAGCATTTAGGGTTGGTTGTAGTTTAGGGCTACGTAAACATTCACACCTTGGTAGCTACAGATATCTTATTAACAGTGGCCATATCTCCTTGACATTATTATGACTGTGACATCTTCCATGCGTTATGACTGCGGATTCTTCCATGCGTTATGACTGTGGCTCTTCATGAATGTCACTACGTGTAAAGAATCTCTCTTCCCTTCATATAAGTGACTTCCAGGACAGCATATGAGAATAGCATATAAGGTCTCCTCATGATCAGTATAAGTCTACGTTGGATTAGGGCATCATCTTGCAGCTAGGGCTCCTTCTAGGCCAGCGTATTCTTTAGTTCTCTCCTCCTCAAAAAACCCAAGACGTGGAGAGGAG
>APFE030496463.1:117273-149382 GCA_000404065.3 Pinus taeda
AGAATCGTACTATTTCGGGAAGTAGAAATGAAGACCCTGGATCTAGTTTCCACCATCCAGGCTGCGAGGAATTTTGTATTCATTATACTTTGGACTATTCATAAATAGATGGCTGCATCCATACTGTGTCTACATGTGTCTATACTTGTGATGTATTACGAGATCATTCTTATATCATAGAAGTAGTTAGTTTTCTAGTCAGTTTTGATCTGAGTATGGGAATGCCTACCTCAGCGATGATATGATCTCATATATATATTTTGCGTTGAATGTTTTTACAGGTTCCAACCAGGCTCTCCACAAGATGATCCTCGAAATGATAAAGTACTTCACTCTTCCTAAATGATAAATGAAAATCCTCATCTACTACAAACTTCGCACTTTAGGGGGCAATCTGTTACACAAAAATATCGTCACCTTGATTATTTGCAGTCAGTATAGGTCTATCAACACCTATACCAGCCTCCTAAGCAAGTCTCAGACCTCAGCTCTTCAAAACAAGCTTTGGAAATGAGAGAAAGATATCAAAAAAGAAATGTAACTCTGGTTCCGCACTTTCTCTCACTTTTGCCTATGGGCCCGCACCTTTTGTTCAGAATACCTGCGTACTTATACGCTCTGTATGTAAAGGGGAGGATGCGTACCCCTGTGAAAGTCAAAATGCGCAATTTTTATCTTAAAAAACTCACTTTGGGTTAATTCTAGATGTTTCTAGAAGGAATTTTGACGTGGATTGTTCGCTCCAAAGTGGTTCATGCATCCCAAAAGAGAAGGAGCTAATCCCTTGATAGGAGGAGCTATCCCTTTGAAGGAGGGCTTTATCCCTTTGAAGGAGGACCTAGTAACTTCCCTCCATTGCACTATAAATTAAGGCATTGGGTCAGTTGCTAGAGAGGTTAGAAGCTGAACATTTTTAGGGTAAATGCTGATGGAATTGGGACTTCCTAGTTAAACTTGAGAGGAGAGATCACATACCTTTTGGTTTCATTGGGAAGTGAGTGAAACTTGTCAAAGTAGAGGAGACTTCTTGTCGGACCCTGGGAGGAGCTTGTACAGCATCAAGGCACAGGTTGTTCTTCTTTGATTTGAATTAATACAATCAGATTCATTTTTCTCAACAAATTGTCTTATGTGGTTTGTTTCATAAATTCCTTGATCATTATGATGGATATGATTTATGACATTGGCTTTTCAGGTGCTATTTAATTTGTTTGCTTGTTTGTGTTTGCAGACTTGCTACAAGGGAGCTCATTTGGAGTAAAGGAGCGAGGCTTCCACAAACTTGCATTGGACCCAAGGTAAGCCTAAAACACTTGTTTTCCTTTGTTTTTAATTGCATATTTAGAGAAATATAGTTTTTGATTGGCTTGCTTGTCACTAGATATCTTTAGATACTAGGGAGGTCGATCTTGTCCGCAACCTCGACCCATTTCGTGTGACAATTCCGACATGGAGAAAAATTACCTCCTCAAGAAGATTTCAAGGATCATGGTTCCACTCCTTGTTTTTGCAGCGATCATGGTTCCACCTCATACTGAAAATGGAAAAAAAAATGCAGAACTCTGATGGAGACATGGACAATGCCATTGCATTCATGGCGTCAAGAAATGCTGAAACCATATAAAATTTGTCAAAATCTAACAAAGTGAAATTTCACCCCTCTTGCAAAAAGTTGCCTCGAACTACGTGCCAAGATTCTACCTCCTCTATCTCGAAACTCATGCCCTCTCCTGGTTCCTCCATCCGTCCCCCGGTGCACTGAAAATACTGGGTTTATATAATATTTCCCGACGGATTAACCAATAAGGCAGTTAGGTTGATTGGTTAAGTGACCACATTATAAGGAGGACGTCGGGTGATCAAACCTCGACCCCTCTATTTTAATGCACAATTATTTTATCAAAACCAAAATTAATTTGAAATCGAGGGGTCAGGTCCGCATTGGGTGGCTCGCCCCATGTCCCACGCATTAACAAACGAACATCGCATGTGGCACTATTATGGCAGGTGTCATGTTAAAGGTGTGTACTTTTTTTATGTTTATGGTTGCGTTAACTGTGGGTTCGTTTTTGGGGCTGCCCGCTTGGGGGCCGGCCACGTGGACCGGGAGGGTTTGACCCCCATCGACCCTGTATTATATGTTATATGGCATTGTAAGGTGTGGGGGCGTGGGCCGGGTCCACCGGAGGTTGCCGGTGCCCACCCCATAATTAATGGTTTATATGTTATATGGTATGTGGTTGGAGAAGGGTTTGGTGGGGTCATGGCCGCCAACCCAACATTTGAATTTTAAAAGAAATGTGGTGCGGTTTGGCCGGCAAGGGTCATGGCGCATCGACCTTTTAATTAAAATATTTTTTTATGTAGTTTTGGGGTGGCAGGGGTGGTGGCCCGCCACCTCATTTGTAATTTTTTTTTTTTTTTAATTGAAATAGAGGTGCTTCTCAAATCTTTAGAAAATAAGGGATACTGAGAAAATTAATGAGGCCGCAATTTTGACCAATTTTGGTAGCTAGGTTTCATGCCTCAGGGTCGGTCAAATTGTAGGACACTTAAACCTGGCCCACAACCCAACTTTGACCAAAACTTTGATTGGCTCATTCTCCTTTATACGAGCTCGGATTGACGAACCGTTCGCACCTCCGCGATCAGGACGATGAGATCTACGCTTTGGTCCTAGGTCAACATCATTCTGAACACTTTGATTTCTGAGCATTCATAAACCCTCTTTGTCCTATGTGTCTCTGGAGCCACCTGGATCAGCAACCTAAGTGAGAGACCCCCTCTCCAAGGCTAGAAGGGCTAGATTCTGGCCTAAAGGTGGTTTGTGGTTACCTCTGCAATTTCTCTCTTCAACGTATGGAATTTATGAAGTGCCAACATTTTGGAACCATTTCCGGGGAGCGAAAGCTAAATCTTCCCCGGTAAAACCTTGATTTGAAAACATTAAACCTACTTCCTGCAGGTGACAGTGAGTTAGGAATCATTAGACTGAAATTTTTAGGTGAAAAGGTTTGAAGAGGGTCAAGCAAGTAACAACCCTTTATAGAGATCTCACTAGGGGTGATTTTAGGGACGAATTTTCGCCCTTTGGCGAAATTAAGGGGTTTTAAATTTTTAGTGGGCGAATATTTTGTATCATAGTACATTTTTACAAATCACCTCAATTAGACCACCTTATTTTAAGGGAGAGGGTAAAAAATGTAAATTTAGCCCTTGAAATTAGGAGTTACAACCTTCCATTCGCCCATTTTCAAGAATGGGTTTTATTTAAGTGAATCCATTCGCCCATTTTCAAGAATAGGTTTTATTTAAGTGAATCCTATGGGCCAAAGGCCCAAATACTATATTTATAAAAGAGGTATGGTAAATTAATAAAAATATAAATAATGAGAGGTATGGTAAATAAATAAAGCATTTTTTATATTTACTCCATAAGTCACATTATATACATGCAAGGGTGTAAACAAATAAAAATATAAGTAAAGTGGAGGTATGGTAAATAAATAAAACGTCTTTTTATACTTACTCAAAAAGGTATGGTAAATAAATAAAAGTATAAATAAACTAGACGCATGGTAAATAAATAAAACTTCTTTTTATTTAGTCCATATCCCTCGTTTTATTTATGAAGGCTCAAGAAAGAGGTTTTATTTAAGTGAATCCTATGGGCCAAATACCATATTTGTAAAAGAGGTATGGTAAATTAATAAAAATATAAATAAACGAGAGGTATGGTAAACACATAAAACATTTTTTTATATTTACTCCATAAGTTACCTTGTATTTATGAATGGTATGGTAAATTAATAAAAATATAAATAAACGAGAGGTATGGTAAACAAATAAAACATTTTTTTATTTTTTTATATTAATACCATGCAAAAAAACATTATTAAACCTAATATTAGTATTAATAAAAATAAAAATGGCACATGTATTGACCCATGGTATTCACCAAAATGGCACATCGTATTGACCCACGGTATTCACTTGTAATGTAGCCTATTTAAATGGGGGAATTAAACCAGAATAGATCCATCTTAACTCTGGATCTACTAAGCCCCGATAGGTCTCAAATATCGTGATATGCAAACTAGCATAGAGTGAAAAAATACTTGATCCAATCAAGAGTAAAAATGGATGTTGTAATTTAATGTATGTTAAACATTTTAGCTTGGTTAAAATAAAAATAAAATAAAAATCAACTATTAATTTTATTAATTTTTATAAATTACTAATAGTAATTTTTAAGCTCCAGGTTTATGATAACCCATGGTATTGACCCATGGTATTCATGTGAGCATAGACTATTTAAAGGGGAAATTCTATCTTAGATCCATCTTAATTCTGGGTCTACCAAGTGCTCAGAGGGATAAATAGATTTCATCCCCCTAAGAGTGGTAGATGTGGAGTTAAGATGGATATAGGTTGGTTTTTATGATAATGAAGATATTAAATAGACTTAGGAAATTATATTCTAAAAAAATCTTAAGGTAAATGGTTAAAGCATAGACATTGGACAAGTATATTTGTATACTTCTGTTTTAAACTGAAACAAATCCAGGGCTAAAAGGAATGGATTGATTGCACTAGTCATCCTTCTATAACTTTCCAACATATGCTGGAGTAAACAGATTGTAATTTGGGTAATTTTTCTAATTGCAAACGGGAACATACTTATGTATTGGCAGGGTGGTTACGATGTCCCTAGAAGTGGAGTAAACAGATTGTAATTTGGGTAATTTTTCTAATTGCAAACAAGAACATACTTGTGTATTGGCAGGGTGGTTATGAGGTCCCTAGAAGTGATGAATTTGAATCTTTCTTGGTTTTATATATAGTATTAGGTTTTTTCTCATGCTTTCTGTGAATGGCACGGGTGAATTTTATCTTACACCCACTAGATTATCGATATGTAATTTCGGTAATTTTGATTTCAAAAGATATTTTAAAAAAATGCAATGATTTCATTTGTGTATTCAATAAACACAAGATCTTATAATCGAGTAAAATATTCGCCATGCCTAGTGAGAGATTCGCCAAAAAATTATATATACATATCATAATATTAATAAAATCGCCTTCCATTTCCTATATACCATGGAGATTCGCCCATTTATTATACATGTAAATTTAGGGGGGGTTCTTAAAATTTTCCCTGGATCTCACACCCTTCCTAAAAGCATTGTAACAGTTGAGAACATCGAATTTGATCTGCCATTTGAGCATAGCCTTTTTAGATCCAAATCTGAAACTTTTGATTTTGAGACAACCATTGATGAGTCTAAGTTAATACCATATTTCCCAACACAAAAACTTGGCATTTCAAAGTCTGATAAAGACATTTTACACTAGTTTCATAAACATAAGAAAGTGGTTAATCAGTTGCAAAAGGCTACTAAAAAATCATCCATATTTTAGCGGACTGTTACTACATCTTATGTTCCCTCATTTTCTTTTCCTTTGATCCCTTCACATTTTTCTACTCCTATTACATTTGATATATATAGTCCTCCCTTTACAACAATTCAGCAGGCCATAGTTTCGCCATCTCTGTCATCCTCATTATCAAGCACAACAGTGAGTACATCTACCTCTCATGCCACAATCATGGTAGCTCGTTATGCCCCATTGGTCTTGCATGCACCACTGAATGTCATTCCCTATAATTAAGGGAAACACATACCTCAATTTAATGGCACTGGAACCACTACAAAACAACAACATATAGACAAAATGAATGATTTTACAGACCTTGAAGAAATAGATGATGATGATGTTAAGCTTGGGATTTTTGCCCAAAGATTAGCAGGGAAAATTAGAAAATGGTACAGAGGCTTGGCAGTAGGCAATATAGAAACTATTCAACAATTTCATCAACTTTTCCTTTCTCAATGGGAGGTAAAAAAGAACCCTCCTCAGATTCTAGCAGAATATGAAAGCTTGAAGAGGGCTCCGAGAGAGCCAGTCTAGGATTATTCAAACAAATTCAGTAATGTTTATAATTGTATCCTTGCACAAATAAAACCTCCACCAAGTTTTTCCTTACTTCGATATCCAGATGGAGTCGATGCTAACATAGCCTACCAACTAAAAGAAAGAAGCCCAGATACCCTGAAGGACATGTAGAAGATTGATGTCAATGTAGAAGAAAACTTACTGGCCAATAAAGCTAAGTTGAAGACTGAGAAGAGGGGAACCATCAAAGAGGAACCTTCTACATCATTAGACGTTAATTTGGACACTTTGGTGAAAACTATGGAGAATATGAAGAAAATGACTATGTCAAACAGACTTGTTGCAAGAGAACCACGAGGAGGTCCTCAAATTAGAAATCTGAATTTTAGAAGACAACAAATTCAAATCAAGCAGTGGGGCCAAAGAAATCCAGCAAACCAACAACATATCAAACCTCCTTTTCAACAGAACTATGCAAAAGAAGGGCAAGAAGAAGCAGAAGAACAAGAATAGGATCAGATTAATCTCTTTGGTGAGGGAGAGGTAGATAATATTTTCTTGACAAAGGAAGAACAAGATTTGTTCTTACAAGCACAACAAGATGTTATGCATGTAGACTCAAAATACTACAAAAAAAGGTCATCATAATGCTATTATGGAAGTCCACAAACATTATAATTTTAGGAATAGGAAAGTCCCAATAAATTATCCTAAAAAGGTTTGGGCTTATATACCTTCTACTAGTTAAACAAAGGTTGATCCTCCCAAAGAAATTTCTCAAAAGCAAGATACAATTGTTAAGGAGGTAGAAAGGAGTCCATCATCTTTTAGTCTTGAAAATGAGATATCAAAGATTAAAAGTTATGTTCCATTATTTGAATTGATGAAGAAGGATGCATATAAAGGTCAAATTCTAAAGGCATTAAAGGTGGGATAAGTGTCAGACACTATCAATTTAAATGATGATCACCAGGAATTTCTTTTTGGTCCAAAAGTTGAAGGAGGAGGTTCAAAAGAAGGTAATGTGCCACCATTATGTTAGCCTTAACATACATAATTTTATATTGCATAATGCCATGTTAGATTCGAGAGCTTCATGCAACTTAATGCCTAAAGTGATCATGGACAAGCTTCGCTTGGATATAACCAAACCATACAGAAACTTGTTTTCTTTCGACTTAAGAAAGGTCAAGTGTCTTGGTTTGACCAAATATTTATGTGTCACTCACACAAAAATTCCAGCCAAGAGTGTGGTTATGGATGTGTTTGTTTTTGACATCCCACCGAAGTACGGTATGTTGTTATCGATATCTTGGGGTGCAAAATTAAAGGGCTCTTTGCAATTGGACATCTCATATGCCACTATCCTGATGTTCGGACAACCTAGAAAAATGTATAGGGAAACTCTCATGAAGTGCGTGGTAAACAGTCAAGAAAAACCAATTAATTATCCTTTTTATTTTTTGCATTCATAGATGGATTCATTCATTCTATACAATTATTAATATGTTTGGAAGAAGATGCTCAAAACAGGGACAACAAATCTAAAAATGATGAAGGTAAAATGCTGAAAGAAAAATTAGAGTCCGATGATGATGAAGAAGGTTTGGGGAACATGGAATTTGATGGTGCAATTAATATGGAGGGGGTTGGTGCTGGTGTGTGGATTATGAGCCTGAATGTAGGCAAGTCAAAGACCTATTCTTACAAACTTGCTTTCAAATGCACATACAATGTTGTTGAATACGAGGCATTGATTTTGGGGTTGCAATTGTTGAGAAGGTTAGGAGCCAAAATAATTTCAGTCCATTGGGAATCAGAACTAGTCATAAAGATAATTAAAGGTGAGTATTCAACCAAGCATCCTAGAATGAGGGCATATAGGCATTATTGTTTTAAATTTTCTGCAATGTTTTCTAGAATACAATTTGTCCATGATTGCTAGAGATCACAATGCAATTGTTGATGCATTGGATACTTCAGCAATTACATTTAAGATTCCTATTCATATGAACAAGAAGTATGAAATTGAGGTAAATCACACGCCCGTTGTACAATGATAAACAATTGGACAATTTTCAGCAATTAAAAGAAGAATTTTCAAATTTTCATATTGATTATGGAAATAGTTTTGATAATGGTGAAGAGGGAATTGACATAAATCAGCCTAAGGAGAGTCTTGACAAGCATGAGGAAGACCTTGAATTTTTGTAGCTGAAAGACAATGTGATCCCAAGAGGCTTAGTTCCTTTGGAGTAATTGTTTGATTTCAATGATGTGGCTCATAAACCCAAAATACTACCTACTAAGACTAAGGTGGAAGACTGTAACATAGGGACTGAAGACAGACCTAAAATAGTGAAACTTTCTAAATATTTAGGTCTTGAAGAAAAGCAGAAATACATTGATCTCATGAAGCAGTATTTTGATGTTTTTGCATGGGGGTATGAAGACTTGAAGGCCTATGATACGAGCATCATCCAACACACCATTCATATCAAGGAATGATAGAAACCATTTAAGAAGAATTTAAGGAGGACCAACCCTGTTTTTCCGCCCTTAATTGAGGAGGTAATAAAACTTTTTGATGCAAATATTATTATCCATTTGAGGTTTTCTAAGAAGTTGTCAAATTTAGTTCCAGTGAGGAAAGATATTAGAGAGATAAGACTATGTGTTGACTTTCATAACCTTAATAAGGTATCTCTCAAAGACAATTATCCCTTACCAAATATGGATCACATATTGCAGCGGTTAGTTGTTTCTAGGAGGATTTCATTGCTTGACGGTTTCTCCGGGTACAATCAGATTTTGGTACATCCAGAGGATCATGATAAAACAACTTTCATCACACCATGGGGGGAATTTATGTATGTAAATATGCCTTTTGGACTAATGTATGCAGGGGAAAGCTCCCAGAGGGCGATGGACATTGCCTTTGTTGAAGATAAAGATAGGTTTATTGTTATTTATCTTGATGACATCACTGTGTATTCTAAATTTGATGAAGATCATTTGCAACATTTGAATATTGTTTTTAAGAAATGCGAGAAGTATGGTATCTCCTTGAACCCAAAGAAGTCAATATTTGGAATGGAAGAAGGTAAGTTGATAGGTCACATAATTTCAAAGGATGACATCAGAATTGATCTAAGAAGAATTGAAGAAATTCAGAAGACTGATACCAGAAGGAATAAAAAGGAAGTGTAGTATTTATTTGGCAAGATTAATTTTCTGAGGTGGTTCATTCCCAATCTTGCTAATATTTTAAGGGTCATCACAAATATGTTAAGGAAAGATAGTTAGATCAAATGGACTGCTGAAGCAAAGAGGTCATTCAATGAATTAAAGTCAGCCTTAACTCATGCTTATGTTTTGGCTAGTCCCGACTATACGAAAGATTTCAATATTTTTTCCTTTGCCTCATAGCACACTGTTGCGGTATTATTGATGTAAAAAAATCAGGAGGGTCGTGAGCAGCCTATAGAATTTTTTAGTAGGGGATTAAGGGATGCTTGTTTTAAATATAACATAATGGAGAAGCAAGCTCTTGCATTAGTAAAGGCTTTGAAAGATTTTAGGGTTTACATAGTGCATTCTCATGTGATTTCCTTTGTTCCTAATGTTGTAGTTAAGGAGATTATCACTCACGCTCACTGACACAACCATATGGCTACCACACCCTAAACACCTTATTGCAACTCATTCACCCTTAATGGTACTTAATTAAGCTTTATGCCCGCACATATATTGGAAGTGCTATATTATGCCTTTGCCTTTAAAAAAAAACCCAGATCAACAAAACTATCGGAATACATAGAAACACGAGAAAATGCATGAAAAACCCGCTTCAACACATAAGTCGGACTTCACAAAGATTAAACCCACTTTCAAAAATCCCTCGGGTCCGCTCATTGTCTCTTTTCCATTGGTCTATCGCAATATCAATATTGCGACTATCGCAAACACATAATATCTTAATACGCTGCAATACATAGAAACCCAACCATAAACATTGAGGCCAGATCTCAAAACTTATAGACCCGACACTATAACTCTATCGAGTCCACTCCTCGCTCCAATCCTTTCCGTTGCTCTGATCACTCTGATCTCCAATTGCTTTTCGGCCCTTCGCATTATCGGCCTATCGGCATTTTGCAGACCATTGTTCCACTATCCGTCATCCACTAAACTCTGCGATATGCGATTAGCTCTGGGTTTTCGGTCTTCTTTTCGATCCAACAGTTGACCTTCAATCGCATGATTGCAACCGCTTGTTTCACGGCAAATTCCGATATCGCCCAATGGTTTCCGCCGATGCGATATATTGGTGATCGCAGATCGCGATTGTCCAAGGCCTAAGATCCGTCTCTCTGTAAAACAAACTTGCCGATACGATATTTAATAGTTGTTCTCCGCTTTGATCTGGTTTGTTGATCTATGAGACCCAACGGCCACTAAGCATTCTTGTCCTATATGCCTTCTTTGGGTTGATCTTGTCGTTATTAATGGAATTACGCTACAAACAAGTTCCACTCCGCCATACTCTGTTTCACATCTATATAAAAATTATTCATTTAATCAATGTATCGCCATCGATCCTACAGTGATCAATGGTCGATTTAATGTGCCTGCAAAGGGGATTTTAAACAATCTACGTGTATATATACAACAGAACTTGAAAATGGCATAAATACACAGTTCCACACTCAGAATCAACTCTCTTTATATAAACATAAACACATAATTTATTTGGGGCTTTCTATCCCTCTCTGGCCTGATTCTTCTAATTAGAGCCTCTATTTTCCTAATCTGCCTGTAGGCTTACAATTCCTCCGTGAATCCTCTCTCCTCTTCCTTCCCTTTCCGAAAGAAAGGAAAACACATATATGCTCTATCTAACCATCTCCTTCCACAGATGAACGAATTCATAATATATTTACAAATCAAATCCTTCCCTGACTAATCAATCTAACTACTTGGCTTGATCTCCACGCACGAAGGATCACTTGCCACTTATTCCCAATTCTGTTCAGAATTAGGCAACAATTAACTACTTACATAATTTGCAATTAATAAAATTAAACAACCAATTCATCCTCCAAACTTTCATTAGCCACAACATGTGACCACACCATCACATTGCTGGCTAGGCCTAGATGCTCCTGCATCACTAACCCGGAAGGAAGGAGAGGTAGGTGGATAGCAGTTATTTTAGAGTATGATATTAAGATTAAGCCCACTAAACTTATAAAGAGTCAGGAACTAGCTAAAATGACGATTGAGTCAAATTTGCATGCATTAGACATCAATTCCATTGTTGTTCAAGATAATGATGAAGAAGTGGTTCAACAGGTATCAGAAAGGTTCATTAGTTCCCCCTAGTACATAGATATCATTTATGTTTTTCAACATCTACAAGCTCCACCTAGTTTGACAAAGACAAAAGAAAGGTTTCTTAAATTGAAATCTATTAAATTTTGCATTATAGATCAGTATTTATATTGGAAAGATGTAGGTGGTATATTATTGAACTACTTGTTAGAAGATGAAGAAAATAAAATAATGGAGGAGTTTCATAAAGGTGGCTGTGGGGGAAATATTTTCTGGAAAACCATAGCAAATAAAATCTTGAGACCTGGTTTCTATTGGCCTACATTGTTTTTTGATGTTCACAAAAGGGTCTCTAGTTGTCATGAGTGTCAGATATTTGAAGGGAAGAAGAAAATTTTACCTTTATCTCTGAAGCCTATTTCAGGGGAGGTGCCTTTTCAACAGTGGGGATTAGAATTCATAGGGGAGATTCATTCAGTTTCATCAGCTCAACACAAATGGATATTGACAACTACGGATTATGTATAGTTTACTTCCGGAGTTCTCGCAAAAGCCTCAAAACAATAACTAAGGATTATTTCATTAAGTGGATTGAAGCGATTCTGACTAGGTAAGCTACATATTCAGTAATTATTCAATTCCTGGAAGGTATCATTCTCTCAATATTTCATTGTCCTCATAATATTATTACTGATAATGTTGTTGCATTTAAGTCTAAAAGAATGATTGATTTTTGCAATAGATATAACATAGTGCTTGGTCACTCTACTGCATATTACCCATAAGGCAATGGTCTAGTAGAGTCCTCTAACAAGAGCTTAGTCAACATCATAAAGAAATTGTTGCATGAGAACAAAAATACTTGGTATAAGAAATTAATCAATGCATTATGGAAAGATAGGGTAAGTACTAAGAAATCAATTGGGATGTCACCTTTCCAATTGGTTTATGGGGTTGATGTTTTTCCTACTTCCCTAGGAGTTTTAGTAATGAAATTATTATAGGAAGCACAGGTGGAACTGAATGATATGCAAAGGAGGATTAATCAAATGATACAGTTGTCGCAAACTAGAGAGGAGGTCTACAATAACACTCAGATGATTTAGGACAAGATTAAGAGGATTCATGATAAAAGGATAAAAGTTGATGATTTCAAGATTGATGACCTTGTGTTGAGATGGGATGCTAGGGATGAAGAAAAGGGAAAGCATGGAAAATTTGAAAATTTATGGAAGGGACCTTATAAAATTACAACCTTTCATGGAAACAATGCCTATCTACTGAAAGACTTGACATGGGAACTATTTGTTGGAGGGTATGTTAATGGTAGGCTAATCAAACATTATTTCACCTAAGTCTAGTTGGTCTAAATACATCATTGTACATACCATATTTATTTTCAGTGCTGCAAGTGTGGGTGGCTACTATCAAAAATTGAAGCACGAAGTGAAGTCCCTGAGTTTCTAATGAGCTACTACCATATGTAATAAAATTCATATTAAATCAATTCAGTCCGAGTTAGTTGATTAGGAGTCAATAAAGCGCCCAATGGATAAGGGTACTAGTTTATGGTGTTCTTGGCACCTCACAGGGAGGATGCCATCCCCATTGGAGCCTGTGTTAGGGTCCTATGTCTAGGAATATTGCTTATGTTAGTCTTGTTATGTATCTAATGTCAAATTTGTAAATATTAGTCATGATGACCTGACTATTATTGTTTAAAAGGGTCTAGGTTTAGATCAAGTGTCATGTCAAGGTGTCTATTTTGATAAGATTCCAATGTATAAAGTCATGTGCTTTCCTTAGTAAAATGGTAATCATAGGAATTCTTTGGTCACCTTGGGAAGAGTACAAAAGTCATGTTATAAAAATCCTTGGTTATTATGAGATAGTCACCATTCTAAGTCATTATAAGAGGGTCACCTAAGCCTAGAGGCTATGTCTACATCAACGCAATCATGAGATGATTTAGGCACAGATTTGGAGGCTCTTTGGAGTCAATTTGAATGACATTTCAAGGACAACTCATGATCTCAATGGGAAATAACGGTTAGAAGGATATTCTGCATGCATATCGGACTGGAAGGAAACTGCTGCTGGCGTAGCGCCGGCCAACCTCGTATCAGTCGAATGAGTAGGTCACCTGCTACTGGATTCTTTTCCGGGAGCAAAGACTGGGACTGGGATAAATGGAGGTAAATCGGGAATCTTCGGAATCTTCAGAAGCAACGGCTCTAGCTGGGGCTCATCCTACGTAGAATTGGCACGCGCTGGGCACAGCAAAATATCTGGAACTCTTCCTTTTTCCCAAAGCACATTCATGACTTCCTTTTCTTATCACGTTTGGCACTCTCATTTCCACTCTAGACCATTATGTGGGTTTATTTGAACTTTTATCTACATTCCACAAAGCTCAGCTCTTCAGCATTTTCATCAGAGGTTCTTGTTTTCTTGTTTTATTCGCTATGAAAGGGAGGCAAGGGTGTTGTGAATTCACAGAGTACTACAATTCTTGCATGTCGGTGGTCAAACTTTCTTCACATGTGAAAATAGAAGCCTATCTTTGTTCCTCAGTTTTGAATGAACTCTCAAATTGCATGTAGAAGTTATGAAAAACCATAAAAATTCTGCAAGAATGAGAAATTCATCTCCGTTGCTTTTCTGAAAGAACTGCATTTCTTTCCTTTGCGTTGTGTTTTATCCTAATTCGTTGTGATTCCACATAGTATGCTATATTCCCCATTTGTCACTGCCAATTCACATTTCTCTATGTAAACCTTTTCATGTAATAGGTTCCTTGGGTTTAAAACCAAATCAAACTTGCTTCTCTTAAGTGTGTATGCTTGAAAGTGTTCAAAAGATCAAATACCTTCAGCGCTGCATTTATGGCTTTTGCACTGCAACTATCCCTTTTAAATTCTCTGTCAATAGTTGTGAAACTGCAGGTTCTATAGGGATTTTCCTGAGGATGTCTGCATTGTTAGATCTAAGACTTTTGTGATCCATAATGTAGATGTAAGTCTTTCAAATTAATCACATTGTTAAGATTTGGTCAACGTTTCAAACCAAATAATGTGGTTCATCCTCAGGACAAGGTCTGCATTGTTTAAGTATTTTTATGTAATTGTGTGTTGTCTCTTAAGGCATCATCAGAATTTTTTAATATCATACTAACCTCCATTATTACACAAAACCAATTCCTCATAACCCTAAGACTATTCACTATTGCAAAAGAAAGATCATGTCAACTTCAGAAGACAAGAAGCACGAGGGAGTTGCCATTGTGTGAATTGAGCCACAAGATATCACAACCATCCATGCACATCCAACCATCATAATGGCTTTTAAACAAGTAGGGTGTATGAAGTTATGTGAAAAGATATTGGGGTATCATCTACAATTGACAAAGGAGTTTGCTAGGAGTTTTGATGGTTTGCAAGCAAAGGTGGGATCTCTAACTTTTCCAGTCATGTCTTAATCAATAGTTGAGGCCATTGACATCCCTTTGAATGGAGAAGAAGGGTTCAAGGGTATGTATTTTGATTTGGTTGATTTCAAATACTTTCTCAAGCCAAAACATCGGAAAGGAAATGTTTATGTTGTTCCAAGAAGCTATCTACAATACCATTATAGTAAATTGTTGGAAGTGATTCAAAGGTACTTGATATGTAAAAGGGAGGTTTAGTAAAGTGTATCACTATCACATTAGGCTCTTAATGCATTTTACTAGCAAGAAACCTTTGAATATTCCTTACTATTTGTTTAGGAGTCTATGTAAGATGGATGAAAGAGTTCAAACAAAAGGAAATCAGATTGAAGCCAGTTTGTTTCATTTTTCATTAACTAAATTGTTGGTGATAAAGGAGCTTGAGAGGAAGGAGCGATCATGGTAGGAGTTTTTGGTTTCTTCACGATGGTTAGCACAATCTTCAAACAACCAGAAGACCAAGAAAAACACCCCATCAGTTATGATTAAAGAAGATTCACCTACAACAACAAGCTCAATCAAAAAGCCTTTGACTAAAATCGAATCAGTTGATAAGAGAAGCGCTAAGAAGATTCATTTCTCACCTAAAGTAGAAAAAGTGACAAGGGTACCTAGAATAAGAGCTGCAACCAAGAGATTACCTATAGATCCTCCATATACACCTATTCAAGTTGTGGAATCAGAAAGTACACAGAAGGAAATGAAATTGATGAAAGGGACCAGCGCATTAAAGACTTACAAGATCAATTGGACAAGACTCATATGACAATAACATATTTGCATAAAGAGAATAGGAAAATTAGGCAGAAAGTATCACAAGAAAATATTCAGCCAAGTGAAGGAGCGTCATCAAAGAAAAAATTATCACATGCTAACAAAGGCAAAGGAAAATTGGTCATTGATGTTGAAGAGTTAAAGGAGGTAGTTGAGTAGTCAACGAGACCTATAACTAGGTCTACTGCCAAGGTGCAAATGCAAGTAAAGGAGATTGTTTAGCTTGAACAGAAGATGGTTTTTGATGAGCAGAAAGAATTTGAAAAACTACTAGAACATCTTGAAGGAGTTCAACAATAGGGGGATCATCTTGTAGAAAAGGATCATAGGAATAAGTTGTATTTGTTTAGGAAGTTAGAAGATGTTGAACCTATCCTTGACAAAGCTAAAGACAAGTTGAAGTGGACCTTGCCTCTGCATAGGCAAGTGAAAAGTTTATATGTACAGAATTTGTTGTTAAAAAGAAGACTCGGACTGGTAAAAAAAATCTCATTGAGGCCAAGCAATATGGAAGAAAGAGAAAGAGAGGTAAGTTGGAAATACTAGCAAAGGCTAGTACAAATTTGATTCTTAATCAAGAGGGTATCACTCAGCCCTAGAGATTTGTATTTTTTCTCACAAATAAGTCAGTTTCAGTGAAGTTTGTAAAATGCAACAAGGATTTGCTTCACTTTTGTATAATCTTTGTTACTGGTGGGGATAGTGAAATTTTGAAATGTTGATTGTCATAAGGCGAGTTATATGAAGATTACAACATTCACATTGATTCTTCCGACACTTTAAATCAAGAAAAAGTCACTATATGTTCAAATATTTGAAGGCGTTGTGAAAGGAGATAATGTTGTTGCGAAAGTGGGGGATAGTCCAAAGGGAGGTCTACAAGCACTTTGAATCTTATCTAAGGGGTTCAGTACCATCAAAAACATATTTGAAGCATACCCATTTTCTCCATTTTGACAGAGGAAGGCTACAACCATACAAAACATGGAGGTTATTTCAATTTGCTGTGAAATTGGCTAATGTGTTGCAAGTATGGACAAACTACACCATTTCATTTCAAATTTCAAATTTTTGGCTTCTAGAAGTAGTTTGGATCATGCGAATAGGTGGAATATTGTCTTAGGAGGTGTATTTATTGTTTATTTGCAAATATGCCAAGATAGTGATGTTTTAGGCTTGGATTGGTTGTAAGGAAAACTACTCCTATTTTTCAGTATATGCATTAAAACTTTGATGTATTTAGTTAGAAGTTTGTTTTGGTCAATAATTTCAACCACTTAGAGTGGAATATCGAACTTCATGATGTATATAGAGATGAAAAACATGGTAATTGGTTTAGTTGGTTAGATTAGAGAAGAACAAAAATTTTGTGCACTATATTTCATGAAAACTTTGTCAGTGAATGAATGAAAGTTAGAAGGTGATTTGCATGGATTCCTATGACAAAATATTGGTCGTTTGTGCTCCTTTGATCTTGTAAGTTGTCTCATGTGTTTACATTTATTAAATGTATATCTTCTCGCTTGCAAAAAACCATATGTTTAATTCAGAATTCATCTCCATGGTGCTCTGATTTAGTTTTCCAAGTTATCAATGTTTTCATCTTAAAGCAATAGTTTAGAATTAATATATGGTATTGATACTCTATGTGTTGTCTTTCAATTTATAAACTCACCCTCTACAATGATTTAACCTAAATTCCACCACCAAGGCTGCCTACCTTGCCCCTGTGGAGAAACCCTTTCTTTCTTCATCATATCACTCGACAAAAATCTGATTTGACATGACTTCTTGTCCAATGCATATTTCCCTTTTCTCATCAATGAATCTTTAAAATCAAACCTTATTTAGAATTATACCTAACCTAATAATAGATTTTTTGAGCAATCTAAGTGAGAGAGCCCTCTCCAAGGCTAGAAGGGCTAGATTATGGCCTAAAAGTGGTTTGTGGTTACCTCTGCAATTTCTTTCTTCAACCTAGGGAATTTATAGAGTGCTAACAAGCTTAAGGAATCATCATCCATTAGTGCATTAGGGTTGACGTTGAAGGTTTTCTTTGTGCAAGGACAAGATAATTGGGGAGACATTTACAAAGTCAAGCATCTATAAATAGTTGTAACTTCCTCCTTCATTTATTAATACAACAAGCACTCAATTTTCCTATACTTGTGTCATGTTGATACTTATATATTTCAATGCCTTTTGACTCATTGATTAGAGACATTAGTTTATGCTATGTGGATTTTGTAGTTCTCGTCTTGTTTTATTCATTTTACAGGTTCCATTTTTAACACTTGGAGCTAGAGTTGGAGCTTACAAGCAAGGAGAAGAGGAGGGCTTATTAAAGATTCCAAGTAGGTCTTTCTTCCATATTCTAATTTCTCTAAGGAAAACATAGATTTTTTTGTCTCTGTTGTTTTCATGCCACTAGATCTAAGGAGTTCCCTTTTATCCGCAAAAGAGAATTTTCCACTTGACAAGGGGTTAATTTTTAGAGATTGGAATGGTAAATGTGAAGGAACTTGGTATATAGCTCTTAGTAGGCTCACAGGGAGACATTATTCCTAGTTGGAGATAGATATTGTAACATCTTATTACGGGGTCAATTTTTTTAATTTTCCTCAACATTTGTGTGCCTTCCTATTCTCATTCCCTCAAAATTTCCAATCTAGTGCCTTTGCAAATTTTGTCTTATTTTTCATATGACGACCATTATTTCGTTTTTTCTAATTTTATCTCCTATTTTCAAAATTCAACATCATCCCAAGTCAAAAAATTATGTCAAAGTCATTTTTATTATCAACTTTTTTTATATTTTAAATATAAAATTAGAAAAATGATTGAAAATTTGATGGGCTAATTACCTAGCTTGATCTCTTTTTATTTCCAAATCTATGTTCTAGAGACTTTATGCACTTAATTACCTACATAGTCGAGCTTAAGATACGGTCCAAGTGTAATCATGTTAAAACCATATATCCAAAAGTTGAATCGACTAAACCATGTGTGGAATAACCCAACCAAGTGTTAAGAGACTTCACACAAAAACTCACGTTCGAGGGTCTTCTATTTTGGCATCCAAATTCATGCAATAGATTTGTTATGACTATGTTGATCAAATCAAGGCCAAATCAATAAATCAACTTCTTGTTGTATCAAATCGAATACAATGCTAGCAAAATTTGGAACAAAATATCACTTCAAGAATTTTTCCACATTTATCATACAATGTTTTTTTTTTGTTCTTGTGTGGGTTTTCTCAACAAACAACTAATGTATTGGCAAAATGAAGGCTAGAAAATCCAAATTCAACTCCAATTTTCTTATCAATGGAAAGGGTTAAAGCTTCAATTGGAAACTAGGAATAACTAGAGGGGGCATTTACTTCGGATGTTATTCCAAAGAGGGTTGTATTTTACTTGAAAGGACCCATAGCCAAGTTCGAATTTTCCATAAAATGTGTTGAGATAACCTCAATTTCCAACTCAAATTTCATTGTATTTGCGGCATAAAATTGGAAATTTTTAGAATTGTTACCTGACACTTATGTGTGCATTAATCTAGTCATGTTTTATGAACAAGGTTGTGGGTAGGTATAGGCATAGAAATATGATTTTTTGTTGGGGGGGGGGGGGGGAGAGTGGGGTTGGGGGAGGGGAATTCAATGCATTAATATATACAAAACAAATTTGACTATTACGATGTGAGATTAGAGCACTTCAAGTTGTTAATAGTTTCCTTCAACAATACATTTTCGTAGGTTATATTTTCTTATTAGAAGATCGACAACTTCAAACAATTTTACGCCCCCCAACATTTGTGGGTCTTCCATCCACTCCCCTTGCCCCCCAACACCATGTCGTTTTCCAAAATAGTTTTGGCTCCCCCATAAATGCATAGATGATTGACAAGTGTCACGACATGAAGAGAAGTTTTAGAGGTTGTTCATGTCATTCCTATTCCCATTTCTTATGGTTTCCTCCACCAAAATGGTTGTGTTATATTTTTATGTGGTAAAATCTTAATATTGGTATGAGTCATTGAGTACCTCAAGGTTACAACAGTGCCAATGTGTTTCTAATTAGCAATTTGATCATCATCAACTTGATGCCATTTACCAAGAATTGAAATTAGAAGATGATCTTCACAAAATCGAAGAATAGAATCCAATAATTTTCATTTGGCTCTAAGAAATATGATTTGTGTATTTTAGATTTGCATTTCAGCATGAGGATTTGTTGCAATTGCTACTACATTTCTTTCTAGGTATATATCTCCCAATAAAACACAATTTAAGGATTTAAACAATTAGGATCATCATGACACCTAGTAATATCAAATGATATCCAAAGATTAATTATATATAGTAGGGTATTTTCAGCAGATTGTACATTCTCATTGATGGCCCAACCTCAAATCTAGGCAATGACCGTGAAGGAATGCCCTCTAGGTGTTGATCTAAACATATAAATGAAAATAGCTCCACCTATTATCAATTCTAAGATAGTAGGGACCACTCTAGAAAGGCTTTGATCCTTATGTACAAAGTGTTGCACATCTTTGGAATTGACTTGTTGAGGATATCTGTAGAAAATTGTAGTTAAAGGGAGATTTTCTTTAAGAATTTCCATGCTAAAATTTAGCCATTTAACCCATAACTAGTAGATTGATCCTAGGCACACTTTTCTCAAAGGGTATATGTGATAGTGAAGGTTAAAAATTAATGCACTTGATTCAACGATCAATATGTTGGCAATAGCAAAATATCATGGCATTTCAAAAATAACACATAAAGGTTTGGGCTCATTTCGAAGAAGGCCTAAACAAATATGCACAAGAAACTAACTTATTTAGGAGTTCATTCTTGACCCTAATTTTGGGACAAGATTTAGATCTTAATCTATTAAAAGACTTCATAGCTTAGATTTGCTTGATCCCATACTAGCACTACACACAAAGACAAAACAATAAATTTCTGACCTCCAGACATATTTGGAATAATAGCCATGGTTGATCAAATAGGTTTTCAATTTACCAAGTCAACCTGCATGCACCTATGGTAACCCCTCTATTCTCCAACATAATAAATAAGTTTATTTTGGTCAACAGCTTCTTTTAAGAATTTTTTTAAGGGTTAGATCTAGTGAGGTGAAGGCTTTCAAAACACATGGTCACATATTGCTCCTAAAATAAGATTCTATGCATACATTTTGAAGTTTTTGGTTGTTCCAAAGGAGGAGGGGTGATTAGTCAAGAGGTTGTTATGCCTTAATCTACACATGTTGCATGGAGGTTGTTATAGCATGTAGATCATTTCAAATTAAGTGCCCACATACTGAGTTATCTATTACACTACATTTCGAGATGTCATAGTCAAGAAGACTTTTTGTACACTCATCCATGCACATTGAGGAGATTGATCCATTTGTTAAGTGAATATTTGGTTCATCGTGGGATCATATCACATATGTGTATAAATTTATAGGGTAAGTTCCTTAGATAGAACACCGAAGGACATCGCTCACAAACAGATCACAGATTGGTACACCAATATTCTTGAAGTGGTTAAAACCTCAAAGAGGAAAACAGTCCACAGCCTGAGCCAACATGGCCACTTCAGGCAATTTATTAATGTAAAAGTAATAAAATTTACATAAGCTTCTCTCATGAATGGTCACCTTAAAAATGCCCCTCCATGCTCTTTAAATAGAGATCATGAACCAATTAGGTGTTAATCTACGGATCAAGTGTCAGTAATACCGAGGAGGGAATGAACCGTCAAATCACTTCCTGTCTAGAACATATCATAACCGTTGGATTGTAAGTTACAAAAAGTACATACTAAAGAAACACACTTTACATAACTATACACTAGACCAACTTGTACTTAATTATTTCCTATGTGTCGGCATATCCTAACATGCCCCCTTAATAATAACTTGGGATAGGAATGAAGGATGTAAAAATATGACACAATAGAAGAAGGAAGGAGGCATTAGAGCCTATCCCCCCTTAGTGACAACTTCTTGAACTCCAACCACAAATCAAATTTTAGTAAACTTCGCCTCTGTGAGAGCCTTTGTAAATATGTCTGCAACTTGATCATTGGTTGAACAATATTGCACTTCAAGAGCATGGAAATGAATGAGCCTTCTAATGAAGTGCATCTGTAGTTCAATATGTTTTATGCGATGATATTGGACCGGATTTTTGCATAGTTGAATGGCACTTTGATTATCACGCCAAAGTGTAGTGGGATGTTGCTGCTGAAAACCAAACACTGACAGGATCTGACGAAGCCACAAGGCTTCCTTACTAGCTTCAACAGCACCATGATACTCTGCTTCTGCTAAAGAAAGAGAAATGGAACTATTTTTCTTACAAGCCCATGTAATAGGTCCAGAACCAAGAGTGAAGACATAACCTGCAGTAGACTTCCGATCATCAGGGTCACCAGCCCAATCAGAATCAGTGAAACCAACCAATAGAGGAGATGCTTCTGCACTATAATGAATCCCAAATCGAACATAACGAAGTATTCTTTTAGTTAATTTCCAATGAATTTCATGTGGGTTTTGCATAAACGAACAAATAAGGCCAACAGCGAAGGAAAGGTCAGGATGGGTATGGGCCAGATACAAAATTTTTCCAACAAGCTCACAGTATATGGTAGCATCAACTTCAGGGGAAATACAAGTGACTGAAAGTTTGGTTCCAGACTGAAAGGGAGAAGGGGCTAGCTTACAGTCTTCCATGTGAAAGTGGCATAAAGATCACAGGCATAATTGGACTGGGAAAGGGAAATACCTTCTTTGGATTGCAAGACTTGAAGACCAAGAAAATAATGCAAGTGTCCTAAGTTTGTCATTTCAAACTGCTTTTTAAAGCTAGACTCCACATGGTTTATAGGGTTGGAATCACTACTAGTAAGGATAAGATCATCAACATAAAGAACAAGAATGATAAGATACTTACCCAATTTCTTGGCGTAGACAGTATTGTCAGAATGACACCTAGAAAACCAGTATCTAAAAGAAAGTTATCCATTTTGGCATACCAAGCCCAAGGGGCTTGCTTGAGACCATAAAGCGATTTCTTAAGCCGACACACAAGGCTGGAGCTTGTTTGTATAAAGTGAGGAGGTTGATCCACATAGATTTCTTCATGCAATTCCCCATGCAAGAAGGCGGATTTAACATCCATCTGATGGACTTCCCATTTGAAAGAGGCAGCAAGGGAAAGAACAAGGCAGATAGAGTTCATTTTGGCAACAAGGGAGAAGGTTTCAGTATAGTCAATGCCTTCAACTTGTGAAAAATCCTTAGCAACAAGACGAGATTTATGTTTATCAACTTTTCCATCTGGTCCAAACTTGGTTTTGTAAACCCATTTGCATCTAACAAGTATCCGCCCCTTTGGAAGAGGAACAAGATCCCATGTATCATTTCCAAATAATGAACGATATTCTTCATTCATAGATGTGTCCCAATCTAGATGGCCTGAAGCTTCTGCGAATGTGTCAAGATCATAATTCGTTGAAGCTTGAGCAAGTAAAGAAGAGGCTCTATCGAACTAAAAACGTGTACGACATTGATCTGTAGGATCACCTGCAAGAGCACTTGTTGTATCTTGAGTAGCACAAACCCATTTTGGAAGTTGAGGAGCTGAAGGAGGATCTTGAGAAGGTGGGGGAGGATTTTCATCCTCCCTGTCATCATCTGAGGAAGGAATATTTTCAGAAGTAGAAGGGATAGAGAGAGATGGTACATCTTTTGAACTAGGCTCGTAGGCTGATATATTTTCAGCAAACTTTACATCTCTTCTAATGATAAAATTTTTGGATTCAGGTTGAAGAAGTCTATATCCTTTGACATCTTCAAAATATCCAACAAAAATACAATTTTCACTCTTAGGTTCTAAGGCTTTATGTTTCTCATCTGGAATATGGGTCCATGCTTCACTTCCAAAAACACGAAAGTGACTTACATATGGTTTAATTGAGCTCCCTGTTTCTTCTGGAGTGATATTCTTTAAAACCTTAGTAGGTGTGTGATTTACTATGTAATTTGCACAGTTAATTGCTTCTGCCCAAAAATTAAGACTGAGTCCTTTAGATTAAAGCATACAATTATCCATTTCCTTTAAGGTGTGATTCTTCCTTTCAGCGACACCATTTTGCTGTGGAGTATATGGAACAATATGTTGCAATTAAACTCCATGCTCAGTGCAAAAGTTGATGAATTTGATATTAACATATTCTCCACCATTATCAGATCTTAGCTTAAGAATTTGACGTCTAGATTGATTCTTAACAAAGGCCTTAAAGGCCAAGAACATGTTAAAGATTTCACTCTTGAGTTTTAAGAAGTATACCCAAGTGCGTCTGGAGAAATCATTAATGAAAGTTAAGAAATAATTGTAGCCAAGGAATGAAACAACTGGAAGTGGACCACATAAATCACTATGCACAAGTTGTAAAGGAGCTGAGGCATTCCAAGAGGCGCGTTTTTCAAAACTATTCCGATGATGTTTTCTGAGTACACATCCAGAACAAACACCATCTTTGCAAGATACCACAGGAATACATGTCACCACATTTTCTTTATATAGATTTTGAAGGGAACGATAGTTTATGTGACCAAATTGCTCATGCAAAAGTTTGTTCACTTCATTATTATGAGCAACAAATATCGAGGGAAGAGTTGATGACCCAAAGTTGTTAAACTTACACAACCTTGTAGAATCATCAACAATGCCAATAGCTAAAATCTATCTAGGATCTCTTAGGTCCTTAATTACAAAATCATGAGGTGAATTCAACGGTTTTACCTTCACTTGAATGAGTTATCTGATATACAGATAGAAAGTTGTAGGATAAGGTAGGAACATATAATACACCATTAAATTGACAATTGTCTAGATGAATAGTTTCAGTCCCTACAACACTAAGAGATCTATCATCGCCAACATATATATTTTTGGTGTTACAATCATTTAAAGAAGAAAACATGGCTTTGTTTTTTGCCATGTGAAAAGAAGCTCCAAAATCAAAGAGCCACTCATGAGACTTAGAAGAATAAGATACATTTGGTCCATAACCAGACCGAGATGTTTGACAACCAGATGTAGAAAGTGTTATTCCTGAAGATGAAGTTGAAGTTGAAGAGTTATCCAAATGGATGTTATGTTTCTTCATTGTTGCTTCCAAGGCTTCCATCTTTTTAAAGCATTTAGATTCTAAGTGGCCATCACGATTACAAAAGTTGCAATGTCTATCAGTCTTCTTCCCTTTATTTTTAGTTGCCTTATCATTTTGTTGAGTTGATTTTTCATTTTGAGACTGAAATGGTTTAGACACTTGTTTGGTTTAGGACCATTCCTTTTAGAATGTTGTTGTTAGCTCTGCTACATACTCCAGCATTTGAAGGTCAAATATAGCTCTACCCGTGTTATTTGTGCTTAAAAGAAGGCTCACATTAGTAATCTTCCTTATTCCCCTTTACCCCTGCTTATATTTTCATACCCTTGTGATCTACGTTTTACCACTGTAACCCTGTATAAACCCGTATTCCCTTAGCCTCGTGGCGCTAAGTTTCAACCGTCATGTAACCGTGATCGTGTGACCGCGCGTTGTTCTCAAGCACTTTCCCGTCACATCAACCAAGGTCCATGCGATTAAGTTCCCGCCATCCGATCAACTCCGCCATGATCGGACGGTAGTTGCTCCTACTGGTCCTGCAAACTGCCCACGCATTAACCCGCGGGGAAAGTGGTTTCTACCCTGTCCCATCCGCTACGCGTCGCCCTCCTATTGTGATCGCTTGGCTGTGTATGTTTACCGCCCGACCTTTGAAAGCGGTGCGAGCATTACCGCTTACCGCTTACCCCCGCTCTCCCCACCCGATAAGCTTTGTGCATCTTCCACGTCTGGCGACCGTTGGATCTGCCCGTCCGAGATCCAACGGCTTGTGATCATCCCGACCTCATATCTCATGATACCCTCTACAAACCAACCTCTGTCGTCCATCTGCGCGATCCAATAGCTGATGTTTATTCTCCGACCTGCTCATTCATTCGCCATGCAGTCTTCGCGTCCTCTGATCTTTGACCTGTACCATGCTTCCAAAGGACGAGCATAACCAGTATCCAGTACCCGAGCAGTTACTCCTCAACAACTGCATTCAAGAGCAATATGGCCAGAGGACGAGAAGGACAAACCTCGAGCAGGAAAATTCCACCAGCAGTTATGGAATTTCATACATATTACACTCCACCCGATCAAGAAGTACAATAGAGTATCAGAAAATATCAATTTTGTTCATTAAAGCCAGTAGATCATAACAAAGACTCCATCAGAGAATTAAAGCGGTTGGTGGTCAATTATGACCCCTCCACGCATAGAACAACAAGAATATCTTTGTAATCAAATTACATATATACCCAGAAGAGAGATGTAATAGGGGTTGATGGTTTTGGTTTTTATGTGAGGTCCAACTTCTGGAGACTGTAACTACTTTGATACTTGTAGCGTCTGGTCTTCATTTTCAGCTAATACAACCTTCTTTTGTTGTTAATTTCTCACTTTCCACTTCTTCTATGTTCTAGGTTGTTCCTGTTACGCATTTATTCATGTGCTCTTGATTTTTAGCATTACAGGGGTTGTCATCCCACCTCTATGTTGAAGTCTAATATGTATCATTGTAAGTGTTATGCAGGTTTCTGTTCACTTAGTGCCAGAGAGTTGTCATCTTGTTTGTGCATTAGCAAATAGATTTGCAGACCTCTTTACTGGTTGCATCCGGCCATCACAGGGTCCTGTGCATCTGCTGGTGTGGTCAGTATTCTCCATATTCACCTAATCCTCAAACTGTGAGTAATTGGTGGTCTAAAGCCTTGTAGTCTGAGAGTGTTCACCCATGTCTGGAGTTAAGCATAGTAGAAGTGGTTATCTGACTTGAACAAGCATTATACCTTCCATTCATCCAAACTCAACATTATGTTGAGTTTGTAATGTTCCCGAGCATCTCCGAGATACAACCTAGGAGAGTTTCTTGGGGTGATAACATTAATTGGCGCTGTTGCCGAGGAGAGGAGATTAAATCTCAACTTCCCTAGGAAATGACACAGTTCCAGATTTTGATGATAGACAAAGTCTGGGCACATTTCTCGTTATAATCATCTATCTGACGACTCTACTGGAGAACCAACCTAGTGGTGACTCCATGTTTCAGTCCTGGCTCAGTTTGTGAGGCATACCCGGAGAAATCCTCAAAAATCACCATCTGACCCAGTGCCTAACCCTGAGAAGATTGTCAAATCGAAGAAAACATCACAGAAAGTAGCATCAGGATCAGGTAAGCCTAAGAAACCTTATGTATCTCTGCAAGAGGAGGTTATAGTTGAGAATGTATCATATGAACATTTAGAGCCTAGTACTGCTAGTGAGAAAATTCCTTCAGAGATTCATACAGCGCCTGGTTCATTTGGTTCCCCTTTGGATCTGAGTCCAAATAAGTCTTCCCATACAGTCATCATATTCCTTTGTCTTTGCCAGCTATTTCATTATTTCCCACTATTCAATATACTAGTAGCCCTCCACATACTCTAATCATGGCAGGTCAGCAAGCACCAACAAAGATGGAAAGTATAATAGCTGCTAGGTATGGACCCTTAGTCTTGCATGTTCCTTTAAATGCCATGCCTGTAGGAGAATACCAGAAATACATGCCTAAGTTTACTAGTACAGATGCGGTAACTGCTGAAGAACACCTTGAATATTTTTACAGTTATGCTGATAACTTAGAAATTAGTGAAAATGATGTGTGGATGAGAGTTTTTGTTCAAAGCCTTGATGGAGAGGCTAGAAAGTGGTTCAAAGAATTGACCCCTAGATCTATTGCTAATATTGAAGCCTTAGATGATGCATTTTTGAATCACTGGGGAGATAAGAAGGACTTGCTATATTACCATACTGAGTTTGGTAACCTGAAGAGAGAAAATGGGGAATCACTGCCTGATTTTAATAAATGATTCAATCGTATGTATAATAAGATACTAGCTGAAGTAAAGCCTACCCCCACCTCTACCAAACTCACCTATGCCAATGCTTTTGACTTTGATTTCTACTTGTTGTTGAGAGAAAGAAGATGTGCCACTCTGGCTGATATGCAAGATGCAGCCCTAGAAGTAGAATCTAATAGTATGGCTACATAAAAACTCAAAAGTCATGCTAATAGAAGGAGGTAGAGAGGCGAGGCTTCTTCTTCCTCTGCTTCATCTTCAGAGCCCGAATTAAACAAAATGACTAGAATGATAGAGTCATTGGCTGCTGAAATATCTAAGCTGAAGGTTGAGCAGAATTTAGGAAAAACAAGACGACAGAACACATTTGCTCCAAGAAACTCAAACCCATTCAGAAGGGCAAATGAGCAGTTGCAAATCATTCAGAGGGGAAAAGAACCAAATGAAGAACAAAAAGTTAAAGCTCCTTTTCAAAATGTAGTCATGGAGGAACAGTTTGAAGAAGAGGATGAAATCCATTGCACGGAAGATAAAGGCAGTGCTGCCTTTTTTACATTGGCTGCATACGAAGAGTCTTTGCTACAAGAGCAAGACAGTCAGGAGTGGGACAGAGAGGTTGTTCTACAGACTGGTGAGCAACGAAGATATAACCTTAGGTCACATGCAAATAATGTCAAGGAGAATCCTGCCCAAAGAGCTGCTGTCCAAACAGAGTTACAGAATACCAGACAAAAAAGACCAGTAGCTGATCTAGTCATTCTCAAAGCACCAACCCAAGAGGTAAGAGGCCCTGAAAAGTCACCTTCCCCTTTCAACTTTGAAGCAAAAGTCCAGAAGTTAAAAATATCCGTGCCTCTGTTAGAACTTGTAAAGAGTGAAGTGTTTATGAAGCCTATCCTTGAAGCTCTTGAGCTTAAAGCCACACAAACCTCCACTGACTCTATCAATTTGCAAGATGATAGGCCTGCAATTGTGCTTATGCCAATGACCGAATCTGCTGATGATAATTCTCCATCTTTTGATGTCTCCTTGACCATTCATGACAAAATCCTCCACAATTGCTTGCTAGACATAGGGGCTAGCCACAATCTGATGCCAAAAGCTGTCATGGAAGAGTTGGGTCTTGATATCACTAGACCATATCATGATCTATTCTCATTTGATTCAAGGAAAGTAAAGTGCCTAGGATTGATAAAAGATTTAGCCATTACCCTAACTCAGCTGCCCATGAAGAGCATGGTGATGGAAATTGTGGTAGCAGATGTCCCTCCTAAGTTTCGCATGCTGCTGTCAAGAAGATGGATTAAGAGACTAGGTGGGACATTACAAAATGATCTATCTTATGTCATTGTCCCAGTTCTTGGAGGAGAAAGCAGGAGATTGTACAGAGAAGCACAGTTGGCATACATCATCAGTGATAAGAAGAATCCTTCTAATCATCATATTTATGTTGTGGACATCGATTTCGGAGCATGTATTCTCCAAATGGAAGAATCTCATAAGGCCTCAATGCAAATCAGGAAACCAATGATTCAGGCCGAGGAAGAGCAAGGAAGTCAAGTTTGGGAGATGTTATTTGATGGAGCATGTTCCAGAGAGACTGAAGGAGCAGGGGTGGTGGTGATATCTCCACAACAAAAAAGCACACAGCTGTCTTTTAAGCTGGCCTTCCAAGTCATAAACAATATAGCAGAGTATGAAGCTCTGATATTGGGCCTGAACGCAGCTAAAGACAGAGGAATCAAGAGCATAAAAGTGTTTGGAGATGCTGATCTGATCATTCAACAGGTGAACAAAACATTTCAAGCAAAGCACCCAAGGCTTAAAGCATACAGAGATGAGGTATGGAGACTCAAAGATTCTTTTGATAATTTCTATATCTCATATATTCCTAGAGCCAAAAATCAGCTTGTTGATTCCCTCGCTGTGTCTGCTAGCATGTTCATCCCTCCCATGCCTCCCAGACTAGTTTATGAAGTCCAAATGAAGTATTGACCATCTTTGCCAGATAATGTCCAGCATTGGAAAGTGTTTGAAGATGATGATGAAGTGAACAGGTTCCTGCAGGTCATTGATGAATTCTCTGAAATGCAAATTGACCAAGAGAATGAAGCCTTGGAAGAAAGCCCAGAATCCTAGCTTAGAAATAAAATTGGCAAAGATAGCATTTTCCAACTGCCCAGCAATCATATACCTAAGGGTCTAATTCCTCTAGAAAGATTGTTTGACCAGAATGATGTGCCTTATAAGGCTGCCCAAAAAGAAGACCAATCTGCAGTTTGTAAGCATGATATAGGGAGTTCAGGTCAGCCTAGATATATAAATCTGTCTACCCATCTGTCTGCTGACCAAAATGCTGAATACTGCAATTTAATGAAGAAATTTGTTGATGTCTTTGCCTGGGAATATAGTGTCCTGAAAACTTATGACAAGAAGATTATCCAACATAAAATCTCTTTAGAGAAAGACACCATCCCTTTCAAGCAGAAGCTGAGACCAATAAATCCTATGCTCCTCCCTCTTATTGAAAAAGAAATAAAAAATTTGTTGGCTGCCAAAATCATAGTTCCCCTCAGATATTCAAAGTGGGTAGCCAACCTAGTACTGGTGAGGAAGAAAATTGGAGAAATTAGACTTTGTGTTGATTTTAGAAACTTAAACAAATTCTCTAAGAAAGACAACTATCCTCTACCCAAGATGGAGCATTTGCTTCAAAAGGTCTCAGGATCCAAAGTGATGTCTTTCCTAGATGGATTTTCAGGGTATAATCAAGTCGTTGTGCACCCAAATGACCAAGAGAAGACCGCATTCACCACTCCTTGGGGCACTTTTATGTATGCTAAGATGCCTTTTGGGCTGATGAATGCTGGAGCCACCTTTCAGAGAGCTATGGATATAGCATTTGTGGGAGAGAAGGATAAATTTGTCCTTATCTACCTTGATGATATAACAGTATACTCCAGCAGCCATCAAGATCATTTACAACATCTGAAGAAAGTGTTTTTGAAGTGCAGAAGGTTTTGGATTTCAGTCAATCCTAAAAAGTCACAATTTGTTTTAGAAGGAGGCAAGTTATTAGGACATATTGTTTCTGCTGCAGGTGTCCGAATTGACCCAGAAAGAGTAAAGGCAATACAGACCTTGTCTGTCCCGAGATCAAAGAAGGATATCCAGTCCTTTCTGGGCAAGATCAATTTCATAAGGAGGTTTATCCCAAATTTTGCAGAACTAGTGAAGCATATTACCTCTATGTTGAAGAAGGGGTTAAAGATCAAATGGACCGATGCAGCAAGAAAATCATTTCATTCCATTAAAAAAGATATTATGGAGGCTCCCACTTTAATCAATCCAGATTACAGCAAGGAGTTCCATATATTTTCTTTTGCCTCTAATGACACCCTTGCAGTTGTTTTATTACAAGCAGATGAAGAAGGCTCAGAGCATCCAGTGGCATTTTTCAGCAAAACATTAAGGGATGCTGAGCTGAGGTATGATATTATTGAGAAACAGGCATATTCTCTTATCAAGTCATTGAAAGCTTTCAGAGTTTACATTCTGCATTCCAAGATAATTGCATATGTACCCTCTACTGCAATAAAAGATGTCTTAACACAACCTAATGTTGATGGAAGGAGGGCTAAATGGATTGCAAAGATGATTGAGTTTAATATAGAACTGAAGCCCACCAAGCTTGTCAGAGGTCAAGGTCTTTCCAGGTTATTAGCTGAAGAAAATTACAGAACATTAGACATAAACCTCATGTGCCTGAATTAAGAAAATGGTCCAACAGAAGAAGAGGAAGCAGTTGAACCAGAAAGAAAACATTCAGTGGCAGAAAATCTAGCTTCTTGTGAGTTGATCCCAGCTTTACTCAAATTCAAGCCAAAACTATTAAGCTTAGGGCAGCTAAATATTGCATTAATGAAAACCTGCTCTATTGGAGGGACTCATCTGGAATGCTTTTGAGGTGTCCGGACAAAGAACAATCTATAGAAGTCATGTGGCAGTTTCATTCCAGCATGTATGGAGGACACCACTATTGGAAGACTACAGCTCACAAAGTCCTCAGAGCTGGATATTATTGGCCCTCCTTATTTTCCGATGTATTTTCATTTGTAGAATTGAGACTTCTGTGATTAGTCATAGTTGTAAAGAGAGCTTCAGCGTAAATCACATAAGAAGAACTTTGGTCGACGCGTTTCGAACCAACTAATGTGGTTCATCATCAGGACGAGTTGAAGGTACAGATCCAGATCAGCGTGTTAAATAGCCTAAGCAGAGACTCCAACGGCTAAAAAATCTAACGGCTACTTTTTCACACAAGAGCCCCAGTCAAACTTCATCTAACCGATTTAATATTAAAATAACATTATATTCACGGAGCTAGGTTAACCCTATGAATAATAAAACAAAATAAAGGTTAATCTGCTAAAAATAATTCATTTATTTAATATAAAATATTGCTCTACTATATATAGAAATGTATAAATATATATAAAAAATTGTAAGTCAATATTTATTTAAATGATTCA